>UESW01002376.1:124980-234285 GCA_900491605.1 Calamus simplicifolius | reverse complement strand
GAGGAGAGATAGATTTAAGTACCCCCATCTATTTGAAAATATATCTAGCTAAATTTTCGAGGACGAAATTTCTTAAGAGGGGGAGAATTGTAACATCCTGAAAACCTGTAATCTATGGCATTTTTCAGTTAAAATGAAAGTCAGAAAGTTTTCTTGAAATTGGTGTGTTGGCCTTTTGATAAATGTAAAGAGAAGAAATTTTGGAGTAAATAAGTATATTTCTAAATGTTAATGAGTCTGATTTGAGAATTGAGAGACTTAAGTTTAATGGGTTTAAATCATAAAAAATCAAGTTTAGTTTGAGTTTATCCTAAAATGACGTTTTTAGTGGTTGGAGTCGACTCTAATCAGAGTGGAGTCGACTCCGGCACGGTTTAAACTTTCGGCACGCTTAGGAGTCGACCCCTGCAGTGCTGGAGTCGACTCCTACTTTCAGGAGTCGACCCCTACTTTTCTGGAGTCGACCCCTACTTCGGCTCGAGCCAACTCGCATCTGTTTGAGCCGACTCGCGACGGCAGGTTTTTCTGAGTTAATCTTGAGAAATTCATATTTAATCCGTTTCAAGTCCAATTTGGATGCCGTTTGAACCGTTGGATTTAAAAATCGAGTTCTTCAAGATGGTAAAGTTTTCTTAGAAATGTTACATAAAAGTATAGATTTAAGCGAAAGGATGATCTGGGCTATAATCTATTAAAAAAATGCTATATCAGGGGCAAAATGGGAAAAGGCTCCGATGTCAATTGCAAATTGTGTTAAGGGCAACTTAGGAAAGAAAATATAAGGGCAAAATAGCATGGTTATAAGTGAGCCACGTGTTTTTCAAAAAGTGTTAAGAGTGTGTGAGGGTAAAAGGGAGATTTGGCATGCCTTAACCCTTAAGTTTCCTATGACTTGTCCCCAAGTCATTAGAAAAAGGGGAACGTGGGTTCAGCCAGAGAAAGAAAGAAAGAAAGAAGAGAGAGAAAAGAGAGGAAAAAGAAGAAGAAGAAGAAAAAGGAGGAAGAAGAGAAAGGGAAAGGGAAGCTTGGGGGTTTGTGCTCGACTCCAGGTAAGCTATAGCTTCCCTAGATCTTGTATGACTTTAGATTTTCTTAGATTAGTGTATTTTGAGGTAATAGTAGTAATCTTGAGTAGAGATGGGTGGAAGAAAATAATGAGATATTAGAGGATAGATCATGTATGCATGCACGGTTCGTGGGAAAACCTCGTGTGGAGGTAATCCTAATAGCTATTGTATCTGTATGTTGACGTAGGTCAAGAGGTTATTCCAGGAGCCGAAATACCAGAGTTGAGTACCAGTTGTACCAGTCGAGGAGTAACCTACTAAGGTGAGTGGATTTCTCATCTAGCAATGAGAGGTTAATTTGAGCTAGTATAATGAGATTTATACCTAGTTATGGTATGTTATGTTTAGAGTATTATGTATTTTTAAATATGAGAAATGAGAACCTAGTATATGATAAATCTGATAAATGAGTTTTGAGCATAACACATAAGCATGAGTTTCGATGAGGGAATTTTTAATGTATACATGGCATATTTGCATGATAAAGCTTTACAAATGATGTATGAGTCATACTGAGCATCAGGCAGCTAGGGGGCTGATCACCCTTTAGACTGTACTGTAGCATGAGCATTGCACACTACTATCGAGCCGGCACCTCCTTGCGAACAGATCGTACGATGAACCCCAGAATCAGGGGTGAGTGCATGCCTAACCAGGCCAGTGGGGCTGGTTGCGAGCAGCCCGTGGGGGCATGAATCATAGCTCAGTGGAGCTGATTACTATATATAGCCCGTGGGGGCAGAGAGAAAACCCGAGGTTCCAGGGTTAAGGAACAAAGCACTTTGCCAGGTGAACCGCACGGGTAAGGGGTGCTATTTGTGCGGGGATCCTGTTGCTAGTCACGCACCCGATGAGAGTACACCTACAGAAGGGCGACTGTAGGGTGGTACCTCAGAGGCATTACACACACAGCCCAGCATCATGAGATCTAAAAGCATATGTTGTGATATAAAAAGGGCCAATGGGCCAAATAGTTATCCCGAGAGGGAGATCTTACTTGAGATGCCAGTGGGCAAGCAGATCCTGATGGGAGTCTGGGTTGTAGATAAAGAATGCATATCTTCATATTGTAATGCATGAAGTTTTATTTTAATGAGTTATCTTTCAGTGAAGAGTTATTATAGAGTATTCCAGTACTGATATGTTATTTGAAGAATAAGCTACATTTTATTTTATCTGATATCATGTTAAAAATGTACTTTGAGTTGTACAAGTTAAATAGTTTCAGCATACGATTGAAATTAAGAGGTTATGGTTCTCTATTTCTCCATAGTTAGATGGTTATCCAGTCACTGGGACTTAGGTCTCATCCCTCTATGATTTAAATATTCTTTCAGATCAGTGAGTATTTCTGCCAGGATCACAAGATAAATAGGACAGGACCCCTAGCTGGTGAAGCTTGCTTGGATGCAAGAGTGTTTAAATGCTAGCCTTGTATATTGAGAGAGTGTGGTTTGATAATTGTTTTGTATATGTGTATGTGTACAGTGGGATGTAATGATGTTTTAGACCTTTTTGGATATGAATACGAGACTTATGTTTTGGAGAAGATTATGAGTATGATGTGTGCACTTAGGATTTTAATGTCGAATGTGAATGTGATCTTGTAAACTGCCTGAGGAATGTCATGAAAAATATTATCTGAGCAGGTTGATGCTTAATGTTGATTGGGTGATTTGTGTATATAATTGAGATGAAAGTGAAAAGTTTTTAACAGGATGTGTTTTTCGTGTGTCTGCCACTTATGATAATTAGTTGGGGTTCTCTAGCTCTTTATGGAGCGCTACATAAAGACTAGTAAAACTCTATCCGATTATAACAAGTGTGCAGGTGTGCTGTCGGTGGCCCCAGAGAGGAGGGGGAGCTGACAGAGTGAGCCCGTAGCAGAGGATCTTGTTGATGCGGCATTCGGGTAGCTCGGTGTGCCGAAAGACACTTATCTTCTTCCCGAAATTAATAGCCCCGCCCTCACGATGATCGCCATAAACTATGCCTCCCGAGTAAGTCATTACATCAAGGCGATAGATTTTGGCTAGCTGGCTCGGTTGCATTTTCTTACTTTATTTGCTTGCAGAACGCTTTAATTGTGAGAGCGCTAAGTTGACGCTTGAACTTGGCCATGGGGGCCTGTGCTCAAGCCAGAAAGGGAGGCCACTGGTCTTCGGGAGAGGGCAGAGTCATCCAACAAACTTTTGGCACCCTAGCATCCATTCAGGGAAAGCTCGAGAAGGTGGGAGGTCCTACCAAGCCGCTGCTGAAAGAGCATCCCAGCTTGAAATTAAGGTTAAGGAGCTCCACAAATTTCGTGAACAATCCGATAAGGCTTGTTTGGAGTTGTCACAAATTAAATCCAAACGTGCTAAAGAGGAAGCTCTGCAGAAGCATTTCAATGAGAGGTGGGACGAGCTGAAGAAAAGTTTCCTAAGGAAAAAGTAGTTTAAATAAGAGGCTCGATGAAGAAGAGCGCAGGTATCGGCGACAGCAAGATCAGCTCGCTAGTTTGAGCAGGAAAACTTGCCGAAAGAGAAAGTAGAACCAAATGGCAGCATATCACATTGCTAAACTTACCGCTGATCTCGCATAGTCTCAGCAAGAAACCAAAGAGAGGCAATCAAGAATCAATGACCTTAAGGACAGGCTCTAGCAAAATAAAGATGATAAATTGAAGACTCTCAATAAAGTCCATGAGCTAAGTGTAAAGATGGCTCAGCGGAAAGAGGAGGTATAACGTCTCCTTATTTCTTTTTGTGTCTTTACCTTTAATTACCGCTTTAATTGATTTTGTGTTTGCAGATAAGTAAAATTGGGCTCGAAGTTCAGAATCAGCTGAGAGTTTTGAGAGAGGAGTTGGCCTCGAGCCACCAGAGGAGCTCTGAACTGGAAGGTCAAATAACCGAGGCTAATAGACGGGCTGCTCTGGCCATGGAGGAATACAAGAATTCTACCTAATTTCTTGATGAGCATAAGGCGGCCTGTGCCGATGCATTCCAGTATGGTGAAGAGGAGACACGAGCAAAGATCTCTCAGAAATACCCAGAGTTGGACCTTCCTTCCTAGAAGCCGAGTATTATGACACTCGGACCCCGGGGATCGAACTATCTGCCGAGGCTGAATACGAGGAAATTTCAGACGTCGATCTTGAAACCATTCTAGGTGCCGGCGGAGCCATGGGTCTAGAAGAAGGTCATCAGCTTGATATAGAAGAACCCGAGGCTCCTCACTCGGCTATGTTTGAAGTGGGTGAACCAAGTCAATCTCTTTCAAACGTTGCCGAGGCTGCTCCTGAAGCTGAATCCAAACCCTGATTCCTGAGGGTCGCTTTTGTATTTTGTTTCTTCTACTTGTAACTTTACTGAAACTTACTTAATGAACGAACTTTTCATTTCTTTTCACATGTTCTGTTATTTTGGCATCACTTTTTAGACAATCTTTAGCTCATCTATTGCCTCCTTTTACTTAGCTTATTGCAGTTGAGCCATATCTTAGGAAGAAATAACTTTTAACGGTTCTGCCAAGACTGAAAGAATCACCTGACTTTACTAAGACCGATTCGATTAGATTTGCCGAGGTATGAAACTATTCGGCCTTGCTAAAAAAGGACATTACTTCGGCTTCGACCGAAGCAGGATGGATGGCTCTTAATGGCCGAAACAGAGGGACCACTTTGACTGCGGCCGAAGCAAGATGGATAACCCAGTTTGGCTGAAGAAAAAATTTAGCTTGCTTCTTGTCGAAGCAGATGAAATAGTCCCAAACTTACCGAGAAGGGTCTCGTTCTCCCGGGGCATTTTTTTGTTGTTAATATTTGGTCTTGTTCAATGCGAGTTCACTTTGCCTATATGCCAAGCACTCGATTGCCATTAGACAATGTCATTTTCCATGGGGGATTTTCCATGTCCGTTCTTATCCCAAGATTTACAGATAGTTCTCAGCATTTAAGACTCTTGATTTGAGATCGGAAGGAGATCTTTTGTCCTTCGTTATGGCCTGAAGGATGTTCTCAACAAAATTTAAGACTCTTGATTTGCATCATAAAATTTAATTAATTTTTTTAAAATAATTGCAACAAAAAACTTTCATCGTAATAGCATCGCTAATTAATTTTTTTAATAAATTTTAAATATTATAAATTAAACTTGATAATATAATTTCATTGAATTTAAATATTGATAGAAACATTCATCACTCAATTTCCAAAAATATATAAAAAATTAATATATTAATCTTTTAAAGTTTTCATATACAAAACATAAGAAGTAAAGAAAAAAATACATCAAGAATTCGCACTAACACGATCACGTGAAGGCAGCAGATCACGTGAAGGCTCGAAGGCTGGAATGAACCCTGCGACATGAGGCAAACCAAATTCTGCATCTGATGCATCTGCGCTCTCATATCTGCAAGCTCCTGTTGAAGGCCTCCCATGCGCTGGTCGAGCTCCTGCTGAAGCTCTCCTGTGCGCTGCTCGAACTCCTACCGAATCTCCTCCGTAATAGATCTCCAAATGTCATCTAAATGCTCGACAAGAATATCGTTAGGATAGTACGAACTGGAGCCCTAATGAAGAAAATATCTAGAAGCTTTAGTGCCCAGACCATATATCTTACGGTCTCGCGGCTGGGCATCAACAACTTCCAAAAACACACATCGACTCTCTTGTGGTGAGAGTTCGACAAGCAGCCCCCCATTAGTGGAGTCATGCAATGTCTGGGACTGAAGCTCCTCAACTCGTGCCTTTGAATTATAAAATCAACGATAAATGATTCAATATATGAACAATAAAATTTTAAAAATTAAGCAGATACAATATAAAGCTAATTTCTTACCCTCCTATAATCGTGCATCGACCCAGGAACCGTTCTTCCTGGTATGTGTCGCTCTGAATAGACGAAACTCACCGAGATCTATGCCCTCCTTATTAGACTACAAAAGCAAAAGAAATATAAATGTAAGTATTTATAAATGACTAAATTAG
Organism: Calamus simplicifolius; assembly: GCA_900491605.1. Classification (NCBI taxonomy): domain Eukaryota; kingdom Viridiplantae; phylum Streptophyta; class Magnoliopsida; order Arecales; family Arecaceae; genus Calamus; species Calamus simplicifolius. The sequence goes on along the minus strand of UESW01002376.1, from coordinate 228,243 downwards.
TAATTAAATTATTTATGTTTTCTTACCATACGATGTCTGTGCTTCTGAATCAAAATGGACCCTGCAGTGTGGCAGGAGAGACCCATGCCATGATCGCCCTTCTTGGATCAGCGGTTCATGCTGGCTGATGCGGATGCGCCAGGCCTCATACTACCACACCTCCTGCCAAGCATGCCAAATATCCTTCGATACATGCATAGGATGCTCATCCGATCTTCTCCAACAATGAAGCATGTCGGAGTATCAGCATGTTGTAAGAGCATTCCATGCTACCCTAATGGCATCATGGATGGCAGAGTCCCACGTAAACTTTTTTTGCATTGAAATAAACAGTTAGTTTTAGAATTTATTAAGATTAAAAAATTTTATATTAGTGATAAATTATATTTAATAAGTTTACCTGAAACTCTGAAAAATAAAACTCCCTCGTGGCCACATACATGATGTCAATCGTAGCCATTGGGATCAGCACGCTTCTGAAATATGGAGCTGATCCGGCTCGATACAGTATGCTGCTCAATAAAGCTGTTAAAAAATGCATGATTATAAGTAATTAACTTAAAATATAAACATATATTTATAATTAGTATATACTTATAGCCCATCAGCATCCAGTTTAAGTATGGTGCGGTCGGCGAAGGAAGAATCTCAAAGGTCTATGCCGATCGGCTATCACCGCTGATGGCTAAAGAGATCGAAAACTGAGCAATGTCTGGAGATCTGAACTCTTCATCTCTAATGCTCATGAGATCTAATGTGGCAGGGTTACATCCCTACTCACTCTGTCTGTCGGCGGTAGATCTACCTTGTCCCATCATACTAAAATACTAAAGATTCATGCAATATAATTACGAATAATGATTAAATATGTAAAAATTTAATAATTATAAAAATAAATTAAAATTGAATAAACCTCTATGTTTAATCAGTGTCATTTATTTCGTGAAATGTTGGTTCAACATCTGATGCCATATCGGACTGTGATTCAGTTTCATTATCATCGGGAGAAAACCAAACATTTGCATTCTCAATTTCTTGGATATCACCATTTGGATCTTTAAGTGATGTTTCAGGAGCCCTTGTATCATTCTCAATTGCATGCATTTCCATCTCATCCTCTTGAAATGCAGGGCACTCAATTGATTGACTTGATGAATTCTCGTCTAATATAATTGTTGAATATGGGATGATTTTAGAAACAGCCCAAGAATCTCGCTTGTCATTGCACAAATTTGGATATCCGCAGTAAAGCACTTACTGAGCTTGGGATGCAAGGATAAATGGTTCATATTTCTGCAATCTTCATCGATGGTTCACTTCAACTAGATTGTAGTCGTTATGAACCCTTTTACCCATAGGAACTGTCGGATCAAACCAATCGCAACAAATAATACAGTTCGTTTCATAGGCCAACCAGGATATTCAACTTCAACCACCTCTACTAACTTTCTATAATAATCCTACATATTTGCTCTAACACTTTCTCCTTTAACACACATGCCCCAGTTCTGTGCCTTTGAAGATACTAGTTGCAATTTAAAATTTGTATCCATTAACAAATAGCCAGTAGAGGTTGTTACAGTCTTCAATGGCCATTGCGATAGATATTTAATAAAAATATTGTCAGTTATGAACCATGGATCGTTTACCTATAAATTAATAAGCTATTCACAACCAATTTAAAAAAATAAAAGCCATTATTAAAATTGATTGAGTGATACTACTCATAAATTCATAAAACCAGTATGCGAACTCTGTTTTTAACTTTTGGCCAATGGCAATTTGACTGATGTTGGGATTCATCTGTCATTGTCTATCACAATACATCCTTACGGGATGATAACAATTAAAACTTCTGTTATCAATTAAATAGTATGGTATATTACAATTTAAAGTAGAAGTTCTAATTAGGATTTGAAGTATATACTTACTCAATGTATGGATCGACTTCTCTACAGTTCATTAAGATGTAATAATGTGCTACATTATACTCCACATTGCTCAAATCTCTTGACTTCTGCCTCCTAAATGAACGGCCAATACCTTTAAGAATTGATATTCTCCCTTAATTAGGTTCTCCTTCGTCCACACATACGTTATCGTTACGACCAAGATTTCGGCTCCTCGTATGGACGTGACCCTCAAAGTAATGCGAGGCAAAAGCTAAAACTTCTTCAACCAAGTGTGCATTGCATATAGAACCTTCAACCCTTGTCTTATTATGCACATTATTTTTTAACTTCTTAAGGTACCTATATGTAAATGTGAGAAAAAAAATAAATGAACTTTCTCGCAATGAAATAATATTTGAAATATCAACATGTATTTCTGATTTATATTTACCTCTCGAAAGGATATATTCAACGATACTGCACGAGACCAGCTATACTCGCTTTGTATGGCAAGTGAACCAATAAATGCTCCATTGAATCAAAAAAACTGGGAGGAAATATTCACTCCAGCTTGCATAAAATAATTGAAATTTCCTCCTCAAGCCTTGCCATGGATGCAGAGTAATGACTGCAGCAGATAACTCCTTGAAGAATAAGCTGAGCTCCATCAATGCCTTCCACACATGGTGCGAAAGCAACTCACGAAAAACTATAGGCAATAACTGTTGCATGAAAACATGACAATCATGACTCTTCATGCCAAACAACTTAAGCTTATGCATGTCCATACACCTACCGAGCGGTTTGGCCACGTGGCCAGTCCTAAGAACCCTGCCAGGCCCCTCATGGGCGGAGTGGCCACGTGGTCGGGCAGCGTGGCCACGTGGATGTGGTCGAGCAACCTGGCCACATGGCCAGGCCATGGCGGCCGGGCAACATGGCCAGGCCATGTCAAGCCGGCCTGGCCATGTGGCTAGGCCATGGCAGGGCGGCCTGGCCACGTGGCCGAGCGGCCGTGGCCAGGCGGCCTGGCCATGCGGCCGTGGCCAGGCAACCAGAGAGAGGGGGGTTGGGGGTGCACCTAATGGGGGAGCCGACAACACTGGAGGCGGGGGGAAGGGGGGGGGGGGGGGGGGGGGGGGGGGGGGGGGGGAAGAGGGAGGGAGAGGGTAGGGGGGGGAGGGGGGGCTGTTTATAATTAGAAATAGCGACACCTATAGGGCATCGCTAATCCGTCGCTATTTAGTGACGCCAATATGCGTCGCTAAATAGCGACGCATATTCACAATATTATGATGCAGATTATGTGTCGCTATTTAGCCACACATAATCTGCATTGCTAATTTGGCAGGATAAGGCCATATTAGGTGGAATATTGCAACGCATTTATGCGTGGCTAAATAGCGACGCAGATTATGCGTGCTAAATAGCAATGCATAAAATACATCGCTAAATATTAATATTATATAATGTTAATTTTAGATATTAATTATTATAGTGTAATAATTAATATCATAGAGTGATAATTTTATATATTAATATATTATAATCTATTGCTATGGTATATTAAAATATATTATAAAATATGTAATAATATTATAATATATTTTTTGCATATTTTTAATGTGTTATTAGTATAATTCATAAATTATTTTCGATTCCAATTCTAACTATGATACCAAACTAAACAAACCCTTAAAATAGTAGATGCAATAAATTTTTACTTTCACTTTTTCTCTAAAATTTGAAAGTTTCTTTTATAATAAAAATAAGAGAATCAATTTTTTTTTACATAGAATTTTTTACTTTAAAATAAAAAAAGTGATATCAAATGGAGCCTACAATTAGATTTTTAAAAAAAAATTAGAAGAAGCCTATAGGCATGTGGGTTACGTATGCAATAGGTAGAAGGTCCTATCTGGGACTTATTGGAGTTGGCCTGAGTGACCGACTAGAAGGTCTTACCCGACCGATGTTGCCTTTAGTCGATCCACGCCTTTATGCCGAGAATAGTCTAAACCCTAAACCCTAAAAACCGAAAACCCTAAAAGCCTAAACCCTAAACCCTAAAACAACCTAAAACCCAAACCCTAACCCTAAAGCCTAAACCCTAAACCCTAAAATTCCAAAAAAAACCCAAAAAAAAAACCCTAAACCCCTAAACCCCTAAAAAAACCCTAAATTAAACCTAAAACCCTAATCCTTAAACCCCTAAAACCCTAAACCCTAATTAAACCCTAAAACCTTAAACTCTAAAACCTAAAACCCTAAAACCCTAAAACCCCTAGAAGCCTAAAACCCTTAAAACTCTAAACCCTTAAACCACAACCCTTAAACCCTAAACCTAAACCTAAAATTAAACCCTAAAACCCCCTAAAACCATAAAACCCTAAACCCTAGCTAAAACCCTAAACCCCTTGAAACCCTAAATCCTTGAACCCTGAATCCCTGAACCCTTAAATCCTGACCCTGAATCCTGAACCCTTAAACCCTAAACCCCTGAACCCCGAACCCTAAAAACCCTAAACCCTAAAACCCTAAAAATTCTAAAATCCTAAATAGTGATGCATCAAAATATGTCGTTATTTAGCGACTCATGGTTATGCATCGCTAATTAGCGATGCATTTTGATGCGTCGCTAAATAGCGACGCATAATTGCATCGCTAAATAGTGACACATCAAAATGCATCACTAGTTAGTGATGCATTTTTTTGAGTCGCTAATAGAGTCGCTATTTAGCGATGGATCTTTAGGGAGTCACTAATTGCGTCGCTATTTAGCGACTGATTAATGCGCTAAATAGCGACGAATTTCATCGCTCATGGGTCGTAATTAAGTCGCAATTTAGTCGTTATTTTGCGATGAATATTAGGGTCACTAAGTTGCATCGTTTTTTACAATTTTCTTGTAATGAAATCCAACTTTTTTCTAAAGTATACATAATTTATGAACATTCCACTTGATTTTAAATGGAATATTCAACAAATATGATTTGTTCTGCGTGATTCAATTTATAATAAGAAATTGCATAAAATGGATGAAATCATTTAGCTAATTTATCAAATATGGTTTAGTATAAACTAATTATAAATTCAAATGAGTTGTAACGACATTTAATAGTAATGAAATCATAAATTTATATCAAATAGATGCAAAGATTTTCTCATACAATTAGATTAGAAATCACAATAATTTGTTTGCAATCTACTGTTTTCATAAATTTAATAGAATACTACAAGTGTGGATTATTACTTGCCTTGCAGACATCAATTTAAAATTAGATCAATCACTTCATTAGGATCTTTTGAGAACTTGTGAAGATCCCCAACCAAAGCTTTTTTCTGGCTCTGCTTTAAGATTCATGCCTGTGGCACGGTGGTGCTCGATCTCCGGCGATCTTCACTATCTTCGCTCGGTTTTTTGTCTGACGATGGGGTCGCCGATGAATGCTACTCCGGTAGTCTCGGATGGGGAAATTTGGAGGGTAAGGAAGGTAATCGCGCCCAGGTTAGTCGGTTTGAATGGGTGTCTTCTTCTCCTTCTCTGACGACTGTCACGGTGCTTGAACATCGGTTTCTAGACGTTGTCCAGGTTCCCATGCATGCACTGGAGGAGCAAACCTCTGATTGGGGATCTAAGGCAGTCATTGCAAGGAGTTTGGCGTGATTGATTCCTCCTGAAGCCATCGTTCGGGAGCTTCGTCGCGCGGGAGCTGCTGGCTTGATTGAATCAATCGGCTTGGCCCACCGCCATTATTTGATCCGATTCTCTGATCCAGTGGCAAAACTGATGGCTCTGAGTAATCCATGGGTTGCTAATGGGCAGGTGATAGCCATGGAGGATTGGAGGCCGGAATTCATCCCTTCAGAAGCTTCTTTGTATATGCTTTTATCTGGATCCGGTTGCCGTCTCTCCCCCTAGAGTTCTGGACTGAGACCATCCTGAGCTCCATCCTTGCTGCTGCCGGGAGGTTCGTCTTCCTTGACTCTGCTACCAAGGAAAGGAAGTGAGGTGGTTATGCCTACGCCTGCGTTCAGGTGGACCTAAGGAAGCCACTGCGACCGGGTGTGAGGGTGCGTGGTACGGGAGTCCCCTTCTGGCAGCCATTTGTGTTTGAACATCTCGAGGGCTTCTTCACCTTGTGTGGTGCTCTGCACTCGGCTGAGGGCTACTCCTCTGCTTAGAAGTTCCACAAGTCTTTTGCTTCGTCTTCTTCTCCCTGCTTTGCTGACGGTTGGCAACTCCCGAAGAAGACATCTCGCAGGCAGCCAGGGAGGATGGCTGGTGTGATGGGGCCTGTGGCCAGCCCCATTGTGAAGCGGGTGATTCGGGTGTGGCCATGGGAGGTACCCCTCATGGGCTTCCTGCTGGAGACTCTGGGAATCAAGGTTAGGCTGAGGGGTTGCAGGTTGAGAAGGTTGTGTGCCAATCCCTCTTCACCGTGCCGGTTCAGGCAGAGAGCTATGGGGAACTTGAAACTCTTCTGAAGGTTAACCCAACTATCACCTCTACTAATCCTTTTGCCCTCTTGGGATAGATAAATGGGCTGGGAGATCAAAGTCCCGGAAAGAAGCTAATCCGGGGCCACTGAAGCGGGCCCGACTGTGGATCCACCGGCCCCTAGGGTTGGACCTAGAGTCTTGAAAGGAAAAGGGAAAATCTATGATACTGATAAACATGTGGTGGATTCAACTTCACTTTCTCCACATTGCAGAAGGTGCCGAAGGAGAGCGGGACTCAGGCTGGTCAAGGGTCCTTGTTGATCCAAGCTTCGGACGCACAGCCTTAGGTGCTGCGCTGAGGGTTCCCAGTTGCTTTCCCCGGAGCATATTCCCACGACTGTTGTCTGTCTTCTTAAGAAGGCTATGCAGGTGGATGATGGTCCTTCGACAGTCAGGTCCAGGAGACCCCGAGAGGTGACCCTATTGATAGTGGTCATCCTGACACTGAGATGATAAGGATCGGGTGGGCTCGGCTTGATCAAAATATTATGACATGGAATGTTAGAGGAGCTTTGAAACCATCATTTCGCTCCTCTTTTGGGAGGCTCATGCGGCTCCATAAATGTGATATATGTGTATTGCTGGAGACTCGCTTGTCTGGACAGAGTCTGGCCTATGTTAGGAGACAGATATCCAGATCGTGGTCCTCCTATGCTATAGAGTCTGATGGATTATCTGGTAGCATCTTGGCCTTATGGCGAGCTGCTGACATTAGAGTTGAGGGTTTTCACCGCTATGGGCAGCAAGTGGCTTTAGTTATCTCTGAAGGAACGTCTGCCCCTGGCTTCTTTCTGGCATCTATGGAGTACTGACTTCTGGGTCCGCCGTGCTCTCTGGGATGAGCTCTTGTCCTTGCTTTCTCAAGGTGTTCCTTCCCTGGTGGCTGGGGATTTCAACTGTATAATGGGCACCAATGAAAAGAGAGGTGGTAGGTAGTTTGTGGAGTCTCCGGGCATATCTGAGTTCCGTTCCTTTATTGCCTCCGCTAATCTTTTGACTTGGGGTTTTAGGGAGCTCAATTCACCTGGTGCAATAACCGTCAGGGATCTGCCAAAGTTTGGAAAAGATTGGACAGGGCTTTGGCTACTGCTAAATGGCTTTAGCTCTTTCCCTCCACCACTGTCTCTCATCTGACTAGGATCACCTATGATCATTGCTCAATTCTTATTTCTACTAATATGGATGATCGTTGCAGGGGTCAGTTTAAATTTGAGAAATTCTGGACTTCTTATTCTGCTGCTGGTCCCTTATTTCTTAAGTTTGGCATATTCCTGTCAGAGGTAACCACTTATCGCCTATCTCGACGACTGGAGTTAGCTAGGCGTAGACTTTCCAGATGGAATCGGGAGGAGGTTGGTGACATTTTTAGAAAAGTTGAGGAGGTGGAGGATGTTATTTCTTATCTTCAGGGTAAGGAAGATCGCCTTGGCTATCTGCAGGACTCTGATTTATCTACTCTTCACTCCAGTCTTGGCCTCCACCATTCCCTTCTTCGTCAACAGGAGACCTATTGGAGGCAAAGATCCCGAATTTAGTGGATCAAGGAAGGTGATCAGAACACTAGATTCTTCCATCAGATCACCCTAAAGCGCCATGCGGCAAATCGGATATGGAGGCTCATTGATGATGGGGAATGNCTTCTTTTCCTCAACTCCTTTGAAGTGTAGAATCGGGCCTCAGCTCGGATTCTTCACGGATTGAATGTTGGAGTTGATTTGAGCTTTTCTCTTTCTTTGAATGTTGAAAATCTCTTGATTTGCTCTTGAATAGCTCTTGGATTTTCTTCTGAAGCTTCCTTGGATTGTTGAACTTGAGCACAGATGAAGCTTCCTTTGATTTCACACTTTTCTTTCACTCTATTTTGAATCACGGATTTTTTCAAATGACGCTCTGTTTTTCCGATTTTTTTTTTTTCTCTTTGATCTCTATATTTATATATCTTTGATTTGAAAACGGCTTCTCTATTTATAGATTCTGCAAAAATATAGCCGTTAGAAACAAAGAAATATAGCCGTTATTAAAAATCTTACCGTTGGACGCTGAGTTGGCATTCAGAAAAATCACGCCCAGATTTGTTGGAGTCGACTCCTGCTTTAGGCGAGTCGGCTCGAAGTCGTGATACCAAAAATAGAAATACTCAGAAAGTTAAAGGGTCGACTCAGAAAAATAAAGTGTCGACTCCTGACAGTCGGGGGTCGACTCATGAAAAGCAAGGGGTCGACTCGCGAAATGCTCAGAAAAACACACCTCTGGAGTCTGAGCGGAGTCGACTCACACAGTCATGGAGTCGGCTCGACAGAATCGGGGGTCGACTCGAAAGGGGTCGACTCGAGACAGATCAGTCATTTCTGTATTCTGAGTGGAGTCGACTCTGAAACTCTAGAGTCGGCTCCGGAACGTATCAAAAATCAGAGAATTTTCTGATTGACTTTGAAATTCGTTCCAGATTCATTTTAAATCAATTTTTGACTTGAATAAATAAAATTGACATTAAGAATCAATTCAAGAATGTTCCAAAAACTCATTGATTAATATGAAGTATAAAATTTCTTTTTGAAAGCTTAAACATGGAGCTTGAAGTTACTTTCAAATTGATTAAAGTCATACTTTAACATTCTCATTCATTGTTCTAAATAAATTCATTGCTCATGTAAATAAACTCATTACATCTTTTAATATACTCATGGCTTTTGGTAATCATCAAAATCAATAAGATTGGGGCAACAAATTCTCAACAATCTCCCCAACAATCTCCCCCTTTTTGATGATGACAAAAACATTGAGTTTATGCATGATTGATTAGAGAATTTATTTTATTTCATAGTAGGCTTAGGCTCCCCCTGAATGAGGTAGCTCCCCCTATGAAACTCAATAAATATCCCATTCATTCAATTATTCATTCATTCATTCAATTTTTAATCATTGATTAATCAATTTCTCCCATATGCATATACAGTTATAAAACTATAAAACTCTCCCCCTTTTTTGTTATCAACAAAAAGGTAGAGATGCATCAAACATAATCATTCATTCATTCAAGATTTGATTTAACAAAATCATTCATTCATTGATAAAAGGAAGAAATACATTGAGAATTCAAAATAGACTTTTCATTACATCAAAGTATCAAAATGTAAAACATAATATAACTTCATTACATTGCAAGGACTAAGTATCTAATACATCAAAAGTGAGTCCTAACAATCCTAGTCAAATGATCTATTATATTTTTCATTCCATCTGTTTGTATCTTTACATAGTCCTTCAGTCTCTCATCAACAAAAGTGCAAGCAGTCAAAATTTTATCTTGGAGTTCAGCATTGCATTTAGCATATGTTTCACCATCTCCCAGACGTCTTTAAGTTCTTCAAATATGTTCTTTAGGTCTCCACTTAAAGACTCAGATGAAGTGCTAAGGGTTGATTCTATCTTGGTGATCCGGTCATCCAAAGAATAAAGAGTTTCCTTGAGATTCATAAACTTGTTTTCAAACTCTGATTTTAACTTATCTGACTGATCATCAAGAAGGCCTTTAAGCTGCCTTAACTGAAGTTCTGAGAAGCCAACAGATGAAGATGATGCTTGATCAACCAACGGAGCAGGGGTAGGAGCTGGAGCAGGAATAGAGAGCTCGGAGGTGCAGGCGAAGAATGTCTGACTGATGGTCCCGGTGCCTCAGTGTCCGCGGCTCTATCTTCCATCAAACCTTTCCTTTCCCATCTTCCATTCTTCTTAACAAAACCCATCCTATGTATAGTGGCCAAACTGTAAAAATCTGTGTCTCAAGTTCCTTATAGGCTCACTATCTGAAATGACAATCCCTTGGCTCTGGAAAATTTTAGTGAGGATCATGCCATAGGGCAAACTTGATTTTCTCTTACCTCCACATCGGCAATATACCATAAAATCATACTAGGAAGGTTAATGGGTTTACCCGTTACAATTGCATCCATTACAAAAATATCTCTTTCTGACACATAATCAAACCTCCCAATCTTTGGGAAAAAGGATTCTACTACAGATGTTGTGGAGAAGTCTCAGTTCTAAGGATAACTGATTAGCAAAAACTTCCTCAAAACCGACAATCTCCGGTTAAGCAGTCTAGAAAGAGCTGGGCATCTGTCTTCAGAAGAAAATGTAGATGTACCCGACATAGGTAGATCCAACAATCTTGAAAGCAAGCTCACAGTCACTGAAATTCTATTTCCTCTCACAATGCTTACAAGACCATTATCTCCTCTAGATAGATTCTTATAAAATTCCTTGACAAGGGCGGGATATGTAGGACAATCTAAAGGAGCAAATCTTTTCCCAACCCATCTCAATCAACTGTCTTCCCAAAAGAAATCCCTCAGCTTCAAACAATTCAAAATCTACTTTCTCCCGTAGTTATAATTCTATCAGCAAGTCTATCTACCTGTGATGGAGCCGTAGATGGAGAAGCACTAGGAGTCGAGGAGATGAGGTCGAATCCAAGCTTGGTGAAGGCTCACGAACAGGACGCCTCACGGTCTTCCTCACCGCTCTCTTCCTCTTTACTCCGGCCGCACCAAGGTTAGATCCTCGAGTTTTAGGGGCCATTGATCTATTGGAAGGGTTAATCAGGGATTTTGGGATTGGAAGGTCTGGAAGTATTTTGGAGAGAGTATTTTGATGATTCGAGACGATAGAAATGAACGGCGAGTCGACTCTGCCCTAGATAAATCGACCTGGGACCACTTCGAGTCGGCTCCCGCAAAGCGAGGGGTCGACTCCGGACAGTCACAGAAAACTATCCCGAAGTGGAGTCGACTCGCGCCGAGAAGGGGTCGACTCAAGAGTTTCAGTAGAAACCTGAGAGTCGACTCCGATACTCACCGAGTCGGCTCCGAGACCATTTCAGAGCAAAAACATGAAATTTCTGAAATGTGTCCAAATTGATCATAAAAATTGATAAAATAATCATTGGATTTGAATAGATCAATTAGATATGAATTCTAGATAAGATTTCCTTAAAGATCAAGGATTTGAAAGAATTTTAGATAAACTTTCCTTAGGGGTTTCAAATTCATTCTAATGGATCACAAATCCCTAACTCTCCTCTAAGATAACAGAATCTTTCTTCACTCAAGGGTTTTGTAAATATATCTGCTAATTGTTCTTCAGTATTAACATAATCAAGACATATTTCATTATTTGCAACATGTTCTCTTATAAAATGATATCTAATTTCTATGTGTTTGTTCTAGAGTGTTGAATTGGATTTTTAGTTAGATTATTGCACTTGTATTATCACATCTTATAGGTGTTTTATCAAGTGTGATACCATAGTCTTCAAGTTGTCGCTTAATCCATAGGATTTGAGCACAGCAACTTCCAGCTGCAACATATTCAGCTTCAGTAGTTGATAATGCAACTGAATTTTGCTTTTTGCTAAACCATGAGATTAAGTTACTTCCTAAGAATTGGCATGCACCACTTGTGCTTTTTCTATCTAACTTACATCCAGCATAATCAGAATCAGTGTATGCAATCAGATTTAATGTTGAGTCTCTAGAATACCATAAACCTACATTTTTGTTCCACTTAAGTATCTTAGTATTCTTTTAACAGCAATTAAATGTGATTCTTTAGGTTCAGACTGAAATCTAGCACATAAGCAAACAGCAAACATTATGTCTGGTCTACTTGCAGTTAAGTAAAGTAGGGATCCGATTATACCTCGATAATATTTTTGATCAACCTTCTTACCTTCTTCATCTTTGTCCAGCTTGCATGAAGGACTCATTGGTGTTCCGAGGGGTTTATTGATTCCATACCAAACTTCTTTAGAATTTCTCTTGTGTACTTTGTTTGGTTGATAAAGATTCCCTCTTTGCTTTGTTTGATTTGGAGTCCAAGGAAGAAGTTGAGTTCTCCCATCATGCTCATTTCAAATTCTCCCTGCATTAACTTAGCAAACTCTTGACATAGAAGATTGTTAGTAGCACCAAAAATAATATCATCAACATATATTTGAACTACAATAAATCTTTATCTTTTCTTTTCAAAAACAATGTTTTATCAACATTTCCTCTTGTAAAATCATTTTCAATTAAAATTTACTTAATCTATCATACCAAGCTCTAGGTGCTTGTTTCAAACCATATAATGCTTTGTGCAATTTAAAAACGTGATTTGAAAATTCATGATCTTCAAAACCTGGTGGTTGTTCTACATATACTTCTTCATTTATAAATCCATTTAGAAAATGCACTTTTACATCCATTTGAAATAAGTTAAATTCATGTGACATGCAAATGCAAGTAATAGTCTAATGGCTTCTAATCTAGCTACAGGTGCAAAGGTTTCATCAAAATCAATACCTTCTTCTTGATTATATCCTTTTGCAACTAATCTAGCTTTGTTTCTAATTACTATGCCATTTTCATCTAGTTTATTTCTAAAAATCCATTTTGATCCTATAACAGAATGATTTTTAGGTCTTTCTACTAAAGTCCATACATTATTTCTAGTGAATTGATTTAATTCTTCTTGCATTGCTAACATCCAATTATTATCTTTTTCAGCTTCTTCAATAGTTTTAGGTTCAATTTGTGATACAAATGCAAGATGATTACTAATATTTCTCATAGATGATCTAGTTCTTATTCCTTGAGATGGATCACCTATAATCAATTCCTTAGGGTGACTATAAGCATATCTCCAATCCCTAGGTAGATCTACATCATTATGATTAGTGTTAGTATCATCATCCTTAGGTGAATCATTATCTTTAGCGTCTTGTTCATGATCTAAAGATACATCAATATTTAATTTTTCAAGATCTTTTCAATTGTTTGTATCTTCTTCATCATCAAATTTTGGAACGAGTTGCTAAAGATTCATCAAAAACTACATGAATGGATTCTTCAACAACTAAAGTTTTCTTGTTGAATACTCTATATGCTTTACTAGTTGTTGAATATCCTAAGAATATTCCTTCATCAGATTTAGCATCAAATTTGCCTAAATTATTTTTACCATTATTGTGAACAAAACATTTACAACCAAATGCATGAAAATATTTAATGTTGGGTTTTCTATCATGCCATAATTCATAAGGTGTTTTCTTTAAAATAGGTCTTATTAAGGCTCTATTTAGGATGTAACATGCTGTGTTAATAGCTTCCGCCCAAAAGTATTTCGGGAGTTTACTTTCACATAGCATGGTACGGGCCATGTCTTCTAAGTCCTATTTTTTCTTTCAACTACTCCATTTTGTTGTGGGGTCCTAGGTGCAGAAAAGTTATGATTAATACCATTTTCATTGCAAAAACTTTCAAATAAGTGATTTTCAAATTCAGTTCCATGATCACTTCTTAGAGACACTATGGTAGTGTTTTTCTCATTTGTTACTTTCTTGAAGAATTTCATGAATATCGAGAAAGTCTCATCTTTGTGAGCTAAAAACATTACCCAAGTGAATCTAGAGTAATCATCTACTATCACAAGACCATATTTCTTTCCTCCTAGACTTGTGGTTCTAGTTGGTCCAAAAAGGTCCATGTGAAGTAGCTCTAATGGCCTAGAAGTTGAAACAATATTTTTAGATTTAAAAGAACTTCTTGTTTGTTTTCCAAACTGACATGCATCACATATTTTGTTATTTTCAAAATCTATTTAGGTAGACCTTTTACTAAATCCATTCTAATTAGTTTGAAATTAGGTGTGTGCTTGCATGACCTAATCTTCGATGCCACAACCAACCAATCTCATTCATATTAGCATTATTAGCAACTAAGCAATGATTATTAGTAGACAATTTGTCTAAGTCAATCATGTATACATTGCCATTTCTATTTCCAATAAAAACAATGCTATTATCAATGGATTAGCTACAGTGCATAAAGAAGATTCAAAAGATACTTTAAAACCTTTGTCACATAATTGACTTATACTAATTAAGTTATGCTTTAAACCATCAACATAAAGTACATTCTCAATATATGTGGAGGGAGTTATTTGAATGTTACCAAACCCCAAGATTTGGCCTTTGCCATTGTCGCCAAATGTAACAACTCCTCCTTTCTTTTCTTCAAGGGTGATGAATTCTTCTTTGTCACCCGTCATATGTCTTGAGCAGCCACTATCAAGATACCACTTTCTCTTTGATCTCTTGGCCACAAGACATTCCTGCAATGAAATCAAACTTTATGTTTAGGTACCCAAGCTTTCTTGGGTCCTTCATGGTTAGTAGCAACAAATATTGTTCCTTTCGGAACCCATATTTTCTTCCCTTTAACATTTAAGTTTTTATTAGGTTTCAGAATTTTACATTCATAAGATTTATGTCCTTTTGATTACATTTAAAGCATGTAAAATTACTTTGGCCAGCACGCACAAAAATATTTTTCAGTGATTTTTGTTTTCTTAAAGTGTTATACCCTAATCCGGCTTTGTCAAAAACTGCTTTTTGACTATTTAATAACATGTCTAATTTAGTTGAGCTTAAGTAAACTTATCAACTATGTTCTTATGTTTTTCAACCTCTTTCCTTAGTTTATCATTTTCATTGAAATTAATTCTTTATCTTTTACCAAAATTCATTTTCAGATTTAATTATTAACTTCATTATTAAGATTTCCTTTTCTTTAATGAAAGTTAAATTTTATTTTTCAAATCTTGTATTTCTTTTTCAAAACCTTGAAATCGCTAACAAGTTCATTAAAAGCATCAAATAGTTCATCAAAAGCAAATTCATCGCAAGGGTTATCGGAACTTACCTCATCGTTGTCGTCCGCCATAAACATACGTTTGCGACTTCCTTTTGTTCTTCTTCTTCGGAAGAAGATTCCTCGCTGTCACTCCAAGTCGCCACATAAGCCTTCTTTTTCTTTTTGTAGGCTTTCTTCAGTTTGGACATTCATTCCTAAAGTGCCCCGGTTTATTACACTCATAGCAAGTCAAGGGGTCTTTCTCTTTTTCTTTGTCCTTGTCCTTGTTCTTATCCTTTTCTCCTTCCCACTTGTTCCAAATTTCTTCTTGTGGAAGGGTTTCTTTCTCCTCATGAATTTTTAAATTTCTTAGCTAATAGAGCAGTTTCTTCATCATCATCATCATCATCGCTGCTGCTCTCTTCTTCTTTTGCAGCTTTGAGGGCAATTATTTTCTTTTTCTTTGAGTCCTCCTCTACATGCTGCTTCATAGTCAGCTCATGGGTCATAAGAGATCCTAGAAGCTCCTCTAAGGTAAAGTGTTGAGGTCCTTTGCTTCTTGGATTGCTGTCATTTTTGCTTCCCATGATCTTGGTAATGACCTAAGAATTTTTCGAACAAGTTCAGAGTTAGTATGTCTTACCAAGACTTTTCAAACCATTTACAATATCTGTAAATCTAGTGTACATGCATGCAATGGTTTCAGATTGTTCCATGCTAAATAATTCATATTTATGAACAAGAATATTAATTTTAGATTCTTTTACTTGGTTGGTACCCTCATGGGTAACCTCTAATCTATCCCAAATCTCCTTTGCGGAATTACAAGTGGAGATTCTATTAAATTCATTAGCGTCTAAGAGAACAATATAAACATTCATGGCTTTTAGCATTAAGCTGTGCCATTTTCCTATCATTATTCATTCCAGTCCCTTTCGGGCTTAGGAACTAATAGTGCCATCAATAACATGTGTGGGTGTACTAGGTCCATTGATTATAACACTCATAGCTCATAATCAGAAGCTTGAATGAATATCCTCATTCTAGCTTTCCAATATGAATAATTTGAACCATTAAATAGTGGAGGTCTATTCGTAGAATGACCTTCAGCAAATGATCCAACTTGTGTTGCCATTTGGAACTTTAGCTCTTGATCGTGTGATCAAAATCTAATGAGCATTAGCTCTGATACCAATTGTTGGCCCAGATGACAACCCAAGAGAGGGGGGTGAATTGGGTTCTTAAAAAATTAGCCTTTTAAAATATTTGCTTAAGATGAATGAAGGACAATAGCAATGTAAATGCAAAGTGCAGTAATAAAACAGAGATAGAGAAAGAGTCAATGAAAGCACGGCAAACACAAAGATTTTATAGTGGTTCGGTATATCCAACACCTACGTCCACTCCCAAGATTCACTTGGGTCCACACTATAATCTTCCTTGATTACAGCTGAGTTGTTTTACAAGCTCACAACTCAAACTTGTTGTTTTCCCGGGAACACAACGAACCCAGCTAGTTTTCAAGGGCTCACCAGCACAAAACCCTAACACAAGCTTTACCAAGCTTGTACCGAGGTAAGACTACCTCCACTAGTTCAATCCCCCAGATTGAACTAGACACAAAGAATAGAAATATTGTTTTTCAGTTACAAAGCTCCTCAATGAGCAGATAAACAAAATAAGAATAAAGTTTAGAAAAGCCTGATTTGTATGGTTGGCTTTTGAGCTTTTCTTCTTTTCCTCAACTCCTTTGAAGTGTAGAATCGGGCCTCAGCTCGGATTCTTCACGGAATGTATGTTGGAGTTGATTTGAGCTTTTCCTCTTTTCTTTGAGTGTTGAAAATCACTTGAGATGCTCTTGAATAGCTCTTGGATTTTCTTCTGAAGCTTCCTTGGATTGTTGAGCTTGAGCACAGAAGGAGCTTCCTTTGATTTCACTCTTCTCTTTCACTCTAATTTGAATCTCGGATTTTTTCAATGAAGCTCTATTTTTTCGATTTTTCCCTTTTTTTTTCTCTTGAAATGAATATCTCTCTATTTGTATATCTTTGATTTGAAAACGACTTCTCTATTTATAGATTCTGCAAAAATATAGCCGTTAGAAACAAAGAAAAATAGCCGTTAATTAAAAATCTTACCGTTGACGCTGAGTTGGCATTCGGAAAAATTTTGCCCAGATTTGCTGGAGTCAACTCCTGCTTTCCGCGAGTCGGCTCGAAGTCGAGATACCAAAAATAGAAATTTCAGAAAGTTAAAGGGTCGACTCATCAAAAATAAAGTGTCGACTCCTGACAGTCGGGGGTCGACTCATGAAAAGCAAGGGGTCGACTCGAGAAATGCTCAGAAAAATACACCTCTGGTGTCTGAGCGGAGTCGACTCACACAGTCATGGAGTCGGCTCGACAGAATCGGGGGTTGACTCGAGAAATCACATGGGTCGACTCGAGATAGACAGTCATTTCTGTATTCTGAGTGGAGTCGACTCTAAAACTCTAGAGTCGGTTCCGGAACGTATCAAAAATCAGAGAATTTTTGATTGACTTGAATTCGTTCCAGATTTGTTAGAAGATTATAGAAAAATTATATGATCCAATCCTTTTGATTTTGATGATTACTAAAATCCATTGAGTTTATTAAAAGGATGTAATGAGTTTATGTAAATGAGCAACAAACTTATTTTGAACAATCAATGAGAATGCTCAAGTTTAACTTTAATCAATTTTGAAAGTGACTTTAAGCTCAATATTCAAACTTTCAAAAAGAAATGTTATAATTCATGTTTTATTCAATAAGTTTTTGGATTAGTTCTTGAATCAATTCTAAATGTTAATTTTATTGATTTCATGTCAAAACAATGAATTAAAATGAATCTGGAACGATTTTAATGTCAATCAGAAAAGTTTCTGATTTTTAATACGTTCCGGAGCCGACTCCTGAGTTTCAGAGTCGACTCCGCTCAGTGTACAGAAATGTGCATCTGTGTCGAGTCGACCCATGAAATTATCGAGTCGACCCCTGATTCTGTCGAGCCGACTCCTGGACTGTGCGAGTCGACTCCGCTCAGACACCAGAAGAGTGTTTTTCTGAGCACCTCTCGAGTCGACCCCAAGCCTTTCACGAGTCGACTCCCGACTTTCAGGAGTCGACACTTCACTTTTAGCGAGTCGACCCCTAACCTTTTTAAACATTTCTATTTTTGGTAAGATGAGCTCGAGCCGACTCGGGAAAAGCATGAGTCGACTCCAGCAAATCTGGGCGCGATTTTTAACGATGACACATCAGCCCCAACGGTAAGATTTTCAAATAACGGCTATTTTTCCTTGTCTCTAACGGATATATTTTTGCAGATTCTATAAATAGAGAAGCTCTTTTCAAATCAAACAATCCAGAGAAAATCAAAAAGAGAGAAAAGAATATCTTTTGAAAAGAGGGAAAAACAGAGCATATTGGAAAAATCATCTAGCTCAAAGGAGAGTGATTCAGAAGGAGTGAAATCCAAGAGGAAGTTTCGTCTGCTCCTTCTCATCAATCCACAAGAGTCAAAAGAAAATCCACAAGCATTTCAAAGGTCAAATCGGAGGATTTTCAAAAGGAGAAAAAGCTTCATCTCAACTCCAAAGTCTTCAACGGTCAAGAATCTTGCTGAGGCGTGATTCAACATTTCAAGAGGAGTTAAAGAGAAGAAGGAAGAAAGCCAAAGCCACTACCATCTGCAATACTATCAGGCTTTTCTAACTCTTTATTTTGTACTTCATTTGTATATTTGCTCAAGGGGAGCATTTCATTATCCAAACACTTTTATTCTAATTGTTTGCTGATTCAATCAGTGGATTGAATCAGTGGAGGTTGATATACCTCGTTGCAAGCCGGAGTGCTTGTGTTGGGTTAGTTGTGAGCCCGTGAAAAACAACGTGTAGGGTTTTGTGCTGGTAAGCCCGAGTTAAAACCAGCTGGGTTCGTTGTTCACCCATGGAAAACAACAAGTTTGAGTTGTGAGCTTGGAAAATAACTCGGCTGTAATCTAGAGAGATTATAGTGTGGACCCAAGTGAATCTTGGGAGTGGACGTAGGTGTTGGTTGCACCGAACCACTATAAAATTATCTTGTGTTTGCCGTGCTATATTTTCTCTCTCTATCTCTCTTTATTAATTGCTTGTGCATTGCTTATTAGTTAATTTCACTCACTTGCACATCTTGAGCAAATCAGTTTAAATCTTCTAAAAAGTCTTAAATTTTTAAGAACCCAATTCACCCCCCCCCTCTTGGGTTGCCATCTGGGCCAACAATTGGTATCAGAGCAAGTGTTCATTTAGAATTTGATCTCACGATCAAGGGCTAAAGATCCTTATGGCAACACAAAGTGGTTCATGTTTTGCTGAAGGTCATTCTACGAATCGACCTCCTTTATTTAATGGAACCAACTATTCATATTGGAAAGCTAGAATGAGAATATTCATTCAAGCTTCGGACTATGAATTGTGGGGAGTAATAATAAATGGACCTAGTACACCCACACACCTTATTGATGGCACTATTGTTCCTAAACCCGAAAGGGATTGGAATGATAATGATAGGAGAATGGCATAACTAAATGCTAAGGCCATTAATATTTTATATTGTTCCTTAGACTCAAATGAATTCAACCGAATCTCAACTTGTAATTCCGCAAAAGAAATTTGGGATAGGTTGGAAATAACTCATGAAGGAACAAACCAAGTAAAAGAATCAAAGATAAATATTTTGGTTCATAAATATGAACTATTTACTATGGAACAAAATGAAACCATCACATGCATGTTCACTAGATTCACTGATATTGTGAATGGTTTAAAAAGTCTTGGAAAAGTTTATACTAACTCTGAGCTTGTTCGCAAAATCCTTAGGTCACTTCCAAGGACTTGGGAAGCCAAGGTGACCGCCATACAAGAAGCCAAAGATCTGAACATCCTACCATTGGAAGAGCTTCTTGGTTCACTGATGACTCATGAGCTTCAAGTCAAACAACATGTCAATGAGGATGAGTCAAGAAAGAAGAAGACCATCGCCCTCAAAGCTGCGGAAAAGGAAATAAGCAGCAGCGATGATGAAGAGGATGATGATGATGAGACAGCCCTCCTTGCAAGGAAATTCAAGAAATTTATGCAAAGAAGGAGGCCCTTCCACAAAAAGAGATTTGTTTCAAAAATGGAAGGAGAAAAAGAAAAGGATAAGAAAAAGGAAAAGGACAAAGAGAAAGAGCCCTTAGTTGCTATGAATGTAAAAAGCCAGGGCATTTTAGATATGACTGTCCTTTACTTAAGAAGGCCTACAAGAAAAAGAAAAAGGCATACATGGCAACTTGGACTGATAGTGAAGAGTCTTCTTCCGAAGAAGAAGAACAAAAAGAAGTTGCTAATATCTGCTTCATGGCCAACGACGACGACAACGACAATGAGGTAAGTACCGAAACCCCCGATGATGAATTTACATTTGATGAAATGTTTGAGGCTTTCAATGAATTGATGATTGACTTTAAATCATTGAAAAAGAAGTATAAGTCTTTGAAAAATGATAATATTAGCTTAGCTAAAAGTAAAAATGAATTAACTTTAGAAGTTAAGAACTTAACTAATGAAAAAGAAGATCTTAGCAAAGAAAGAGATAATCTTAATCAAGAAATAGATTTGTTAAAATCTGAAACTAAAAACTCAACAAAAGATTTAAAAGATCAATTAGAAACTTTAGTTTTAGAAAAAGAACAGCAAGTTAAAGAAAATGACTCTCTTAAGAAAGATGTTAAAAAATATAAAGACATTGTTGAGAAATTCACTTTAAGTTCAACTAAACTTAACATGATCTTAGATAGTCAAAAAGCTGTTTTTGACAAAGCAGGTTTAGGATATAACACATTAAGGAAACAAAAATCTTTAAAGAATATTTTTATAAAAGCCAACCAAAGTAATATAACTTGTTTCAAATGTAATGAAAAAGGTCATAAATCATTTGAATGCAAAACGTTAAATAATAACAACAAGTTAAATGTTAAAGCTAAGAAAATATGGGTTCCGAAAGGAACAATTTTTGTTGCTGCTAACCATGAAGGACCCAAGAAAGCTTGGGTACCTAAACATAAAGTTTAAATTATATTGCAGGAATGTCTTGTAGCCAAAAGAACAAAGAAAAAGTGGTACCTTGATAGTGGCTGCTCAAGACATATGACGGGTGACAAAGATGAATTCATCACCCTAGAAGAAAAGAAAGGTGGAGTTGTTACGTTTGGCGATAACGGTAAAGGTCAAATCATGGGCCTTGGTAAAGTCCGTATAACTCCATCTACATTTATTGATAATGTACTTTATGTTGATGGTTTGAAGCATAATCTAATAAGTATAAGTCAATTATGTGATAAAAACTTTAATGTTTCATTTAAATCTTCTGTATGCACTGTAACTAATTCTATTGATGATAGCATTGTATTTACTGGTTATAGACATGGCAATGTTTACTTGGTTGATTTAGAAAAATTATCTTTGAGTGATCATTGCTTAATTGCTGACAATGCTAACATAATGAAATTAGTTGGTTGTGGCATCGTAGATTAGGTCATGCAAGCACACACCTTATTTCAAAACTAATTAAAATGGATTTAGTTAAAGGATTACCTAAACTAGATTTTGAAAATAATAAAATATGTGATGCATGTCAATTTGGAAAACAAACTAGAAGTTCTTTCAAATCTAAAAACATTGTTTCAACTTCTAGGGCACTAGAGCTACTTCACATGGATCTTTTCGGACCAACTAGAACCACAAGTCTAGGAGGAAAGAAATATGGTCTAGTGATTGTAGATGATTATTCTAGATATACTTGGGTAATATTTTTAGCTCACAAAGATGAGACTTTCTCAATATTCCTGAAATTCTTCAAGAAAGTCACAAATGAGAAAAACACTACTATAGTATCTCTAAGAAGTGATCATGGACAGAATTTGAAAATCACTTATTTGAAAGTTTTTGTTTTGAAAATGGAATTAATCATAATTTTTCAGCCCCTAGGACTCCACAGCAAAATGGTGTAGTTGAAAGGAAAAATAGGACTCTAGAAGACATGGCCCGTACCATGCTATGCGAAAGCAACTTACCAAAGTATTTTTGGGCGGAAGCAATTAACACAGCATGTTACATCTTAAATAGAGCCTTAATAAGACCAATCTTAAAGAAAACACCTTATGAATTATGGAATGAAAGAAAACCAAATATAAAATACTTTCATGCATTTGGATGTAAATGTTTCATTCATAATAATGGTAAAAACAATTTAGGAAAATTTGATGCTAAATCTGATGAAGGAATCTTTTTAGGATATTCAACAACTAGTAAAGCTTATAGAGTATTTAACAAGAAAACCTTAGTAGTTGAAGAATCCATTCATATAGTTTTCGATGAATCTTTAGCATCTAGTTCTGAAAAGCTTGATGATGAGGAAGATACAAACATAATTGAAAAAGATCTTGAAAAACTTAATATTGAAGTATCTTCTGATCATGAGCAAGAAGCTAAAGATGATGATTCACATAAGGACGATGATGTCAATATTGATCATAATGATACAGATCTTCCAAGAGACTGGAGATATGCACATAGTCATCCCAAGGAATTGATTATAGGCGATCCATCTCAAGGAATAAGAACTAGATCATATATGAGAAATATTAGTAATCATCTTGCATTTGTATCACAAATTGAACCCAAAACTATAGAAGAAGCTGAAAAAGATAATAATTGGATGTTAGCAATGCAAGAGAACTAAATCAATTTACAAGAAATAATGTTTGGACACTAGTTGAAAGACCTAAAAATCATTCAGTAATAGGATCAAAATGGGTTTTTAGAAATAAACTAGATGAAAATGGCATAGTAATTAGAAACAAAGCTAGATTGGTTGCTAAAGGATATAATCAAGAGGAAGGTATTGATTTTGATGAAACCTTTGCACCCGTAGCTAGATTAGAAGCCATTAGGCTATTACTTGCATTTGCATGTCATATGAATTTTAACTTATTTCAAATGGATGTAAAAAGCGTATTTTTAAATGGATTTATAAATGAAGAAGTTTATGTAGAACAACCACCAGGTTTTGAAGATCATGAGTTTTCAAATCACGTTTTTAAATTGCACAAAGCTTATATGGTTTGAAACAAGCACCTAGAGCTTGGTATGATAGGTTAAGTAAATTCTTAATAGAAAATGATTTTACAAGAGGAAATATTGATAAAACCTTGTTTTTGAAAAGAAAAAGTAAAGATTTACTTGTAGTACAAATATACGTAGATGACATTATTTTTGGTGCTACTAACGATTCTCTTTGTCAAGAATTTGCAAAGTTAATGCAGGGAGAATTCGAGATGAGCATGATGGGAGAACTCAACTTCTTCCTTGGACTCCAGATCAAACAAAGCAAAGAGGGAATC
Organism: Calamus simplicifolius; assembly: GCA_900491605.1. NCBI lineage: Eukaryota > Viridiplantae > Streptophyta > Magnoliopsida > Arecales > Arecaceae > Calamus > Calamus simplicifolius. The sequence goes on along the minus strand of UESW01002376.1, from coordinate 204,724 downwards.
TTCATCAACCAAACAAAATACACAAGAGAACTACTCAAAAAGTTTGGTATGGAATCAATGAAACCCCTCGGAACTCCAATGAGTCCTTCATGCAAGCTGGACAAGATGAAGAAGGTAAAAAGGTTGACCAAAAGTATTATCGAGGTATAATCGGATCCCTTCTTTATTTAACAGCAAGTAGACCAGACATTATGTTTTCAGTATGTTTATGTGCTAGATTTCAATCTGAACCTAAAGAATCACATTTAATTGCTGTTAAAAGAATACTAAGATATGTAAGTGGAACAAAAAATGTAGGTTTATGGTATTCTAGAGACTCCACATTAAATCTAATTGCATATTCGGATTCTGATTATGCTGGATGCAAACTAGATAGAAAAAGCACAAGTGGTGCATGCCATTTCTTAGGAAGTAACTTAATCACATGGTTTAGCAAAAAGCAAAATTCAGTTGCATTATCAACTACTGAAGCTGAATATGTAGCAGCTGGAAGTTGCTGTGCGCAAATCCTATGGATTAAGCGACAACTTGAAGACTATGGTATCACGCTTGATAAAACACCCATAAGATGTGATAACACTAGTGCAATTAATCTAACAAAGAATCCAATCAACATTCAAGAACTAAACACATAGAAATCAGATATCATTTTATAAGAGAACATGTAGCAAATAATGAAATATGTCTTGATTATGTTAACACTGAAGATCAATTAGCTGACATATTCACTAAACCTTTAAATGAAGAGAGATTGTTATCTTAGAGGAGAGTTAGGTATTTGTGATCCTTTAGAATGAATTTGAAACCCCTAAGGAATTTTATCTAAGATTCTTTCAAATCCTCAATCCTTAAGGAAATCTTATCTAGAATTCATATCTAATTGATTCACTCATATCCAATGATTATTTATCAATTTTTATGATCATATTCCGGACACATTTCAGAAATTTCATGATTTTGGTCTGAAATGGTCTCGGAGCCGACTCGATGCGTATCGGAGTCGACTCCCGGTTTCAACTGAAACTCTCGGGTCGACCCCTCTTAGGCGCGAGTCGACTCCATGTCGGGACGGCCTTTCTGTGTCTGTGCCGAGTCGACACTTGGGTTTGCGCGAGCCGACTCGAGGTGGTCCCAAATTGATTTTTCTAGGGCAGAGTCGACTCGCCGCTCATTCCATTCGACCCCAATCGTCAAAATACTCTCTCCACGTTCATTCCAAACCTTCCAAACTCCAATAATCCCTGATTATCACCTCCAATCATCAAATGGCACCTAAAACTAGAGATCTAGTGTTGTGGCGGGTGGAATCAAGCGGAAGCGCTCCGTGAAGAAGACGGTGAAGCGTCCGGTGCGTGAACCTTCTCCAAGCACGGACTCCACTTCATCTGCTTCTACTCCGACTGCTACTCCTGCTGCCACATCTTCCCAGGTAGATCGTCTAGCGGATAGGATCATTACTACTGGTAGGAAGGTGGATTTTGAATTATTTGAGAATGAGGGCTTTCTAGTTGGGAGACAGCTTATCGAGATGGGTTGGGAGAAAGTTTGTTCTCTAGAGTGCCCGACCTATCCCTCTTTGGTAAAGAATTTTACAAGAATCTATCAAGAGGAGACCATGGACTTATTAGCAATGTAAGAGGAGTCAGACTATCTGTTACTGTAGAGATTCTATCTAGATTGTTGGAATTACCCTTATCTGGCACCTCTACCTTTTCTTCTGATGACCGCGCCCCTGCTTTATCCAGATTATTAAACCGGGATGTGGTTGGATTTGAAGAGGTATTTGCTAATCAGCTTTCTTTAGAGTTGAGATTACTACACAATATTTGCAGTAGGATTCTCTTTCCTAAAACTGGTAGATTTGACTATGTCTCGGAGAGAGATGTCTTTGTAATGGACGCCATAGTGACAGGCAAGCCTATCAATCTTCCCAGCATGATTATGTGGTACATAGCAGATTGTGGAGGGAAAAGAAAATCGAGTCTGCCTTATGGGATGATCCTTACAATGATCTTTCGAAGCCAAGGTGTGGTGATTTCTGATAATGAACCTATGAAGAATCTAAGACACACTGATTTTTATAGTCTAGCAACAATTCATCGGATGGGATTTATCAAAAAGAATGGTAAATGGGAAAGGAAAGGAGTGACAGAAGATAGAGCTACAGATACTGAGGCTGCAGGACCCTCTGTTAGACATCCTTCGCCTGCACCTCCGAGCCCTTTGGTTTCTGCCTCTGCTCCAGCCCCAGTTCCAACTTTTGTTCAAACTTCATCTTCTGATAGTTTTTCAGATCAACAACTTATGCAACTCAAAGCCTTACTTGAAGATCAATCTGATAAGCTTAAAACTGATTTTGAGAATAAATTTATGCATTTGAGAGAGACTCTTTATTCTCTTGATGATCGTATTTCAAAGATTGAGTCCACTCTCGGCTCTTCATCGCATCCTTAAGTGGTGATCTCAAGAATATTTTTGAAGAACTTAAGGATATATGTGGAGATGGAGAGACATATGCCAAGTGCAACGCAGAGCTTCAAGACAAAATTCAGAGTGCGTGCACCTTTGTTGATGAAAGACTCAAGGAATATGTAAAAATTCAATCTGAAGGAATGAAAATATAGTAGATCATCTAACTAGAATTGTAAGAACTCATTTTTGAGTTACTAGAGTTTCAATCTTTGTTTTGTACTGAAGTTTTTATTATGCTTTCATTTTGAAATCAATGTACTGAACATTTTGATGTATTAGACCTTTAAATGAAATGAATTCTCTATTTCCTTATTTCAATGAATGAATGAAATTTGAATGAATGTTTATGATTCTCTATCTTTTTGTTGATAACAAAAAAGGGGGAGAATTTTATAGTTCTATGATTGTGATAAAATGAGATAAACAAAGAGATATTTAATTAAGTTTCATAGGGGGAGCTACTTCATTAAGGGGGAGCCTAAGCCTAACTATGAAAACAAAATTAAATTCACCAATCAATCATGAACAAACTCAATATTTTTGTCATCATCAAAAAGGGGGAGATTGTTGGAAGATTATAGAAAAATTATATGATCCAATCCTTTTGATTTTGATGATTACTAAAAACCATTGAGTTTATTAAAAGGATGTAATGAGTTTATGTAAATGAGCAACAAACTTATTTTGAACAATCAATGAGAATGCTCAAGTTTAACTTTAATCAATTTTGAAAGTGACTTTAAGCTCAATATTCAAACTTTCGAAAAGAAATGTTATAATTCATGTTTTATTCAATAAGTTTTTGGATTAGTTCTTGAATCAATTCTAAATGTTAATTTTATTGATTTCATGTCAAAACAATGAATTAAAATGAATCTGAAACGATTTTAATGTCAATCAGAAAAGTTTCTGATTTTTAATACGTTCCAGAGCCGACTCCTGAGTTTCAGAGTCGACTCCGCTTAGTGTACAGAAATGTGCATCTGTGTCGAGTCGACCCATGAAATTATCGAGTCGACCCCTGATTCTGTCGAGCCGACTCCTAGACTGTGCGAGTCGACTCCGCTCAGACACCAGAAGAGTGTTTTTCTGAGCACCTCTCGAGTCGACCCCAAGCCTTTCACGAGTCGACTCCCGACTTTCAGGAGTCGACACTTCACTTTTAGCGAGTCGACCCCTAACCTTTTTAAACATTTCTATTTTTGGTAAGACGAGCTCGAGCCGACTCGGGAAAAGCATGAGTCGACTCCAGCAAATCTGGGCGCGATTTTTAACGATGACACATCAGCCCCAACGGTAAGATTTTCAAATAACGGCTATTTTTCCTTGTCTCTAACGGATATATTTTTGCAGATTCTATAAATAGAGAAGCTCTTTTCAAATCAAAACAATCCAGAGAAAATCAAAAAGAGAGAAAAGAATATCTTTTGAAAAGAGGGAAAAACAGAGCATATTGAAAAAATCATCTAGCTCAAAGGAGAGTGATTCAGAAGGAGTGAAATCCAAGAGGAAGTTTCATCTGCTCCTTCTCATCAATCCACAAGAGTCAAAAGAAAATCCACAAGCATTTCAAAGGTCAAATCGGAGGATTTTCAAAAGGAGAAAAAGCTTCATCTCAACTCCAAAGTCTTCAACGGTCAAGAATCTTGCTGAGGCGTGATTCAACATTTCAAGAGGAGTTAAAGAGAAGAAGGAAGAAAGCCAAAGCCACTACCATCTGCAATACTATCAGGCTTTTCTAACTCTTTATTTTGTACTTCATTTGTATATTTGCTCAAGGGGAGCATTTCATTATCCAAACACTTTTATTCTAATTGTTTGCTGATTCAATCAGTGGATTGAATCAGTGGAGGTTGATATACCTCGTTGCAAGCCGGAGTGCTTGTGTTGGGTTAGTTGTGAGCCCGTGAAAAACAACGTGTAGGGTTTTGCGCTGGTAAGCCCGAGTTAAAACCAGCTGGGTTTGTTGTTCACCCGTGGAAAACAATAAGTTTGAGTTGTGAGCTTGGAAAACAACTCGGCTGTAATCTAGAGAGATTATAGTGTGGACCCAAGTGAATCTTGGGAGTGGACGTAGGTGTTGGTTGCACCGAACCACTATAAAATTATCTTGTGTTTGCCGTGCTATATTTTCTCTCTCTCTATCTCTCTTTATTAATTGCTTGTGCATTGCTTATTAGTTAATTTCACTCACTTGCACATCTTGAGCAAATCAGTTTAAATCTTCTAAAAAGTCTTAAATTTTTAAGAATCCAATTCACCCCCCCCCTCTTGAGTTGCCATCTGGGCCAACAAGATTCATTTTAAATCATTATTTTGACTTGAATATAATAAAATTGACATCACGAATCAATTTAAGAAATGTTTCAAAAACTCATTGATTAAAATATTAAGTATAAAATTTCTTTTTGAAAGCTTAAACATGGAGCTTGAAGTTACTTTCAAATTGGTTAAAGTTATACTTAACATTCTCATTCATTGTTCTAAATAAATTCATTGTTCATGTAAATAAACTCATTACATCTTTTAATATACTCATGGCTTTTGGTAATCATCAAAATCAATAAGATTGGGGCATATAATTTCTCAACAAACTCCCCAACACGTTGCAATATTGCGACGCATCCTTAATGCGTCGCTAATTTTAAAAGTAATTTTTAATATTTAATATTATTATTAAATATTGCGATGCATTCAATTGTATCGCAATATTGCGATGCAACTAATTTAATAATAATATTTTAGATATATTAGCGACGCAATTTGAGTCACTAATGCATCGCTAATTAATTTTTTTTAATATTGCGATGCCAGGTCAATGTGTCGTAATATTTAATAATAATATTTTAGATATATTAGCGACGCAATTTGAGTCGCTAATGCATCACTAATTAAATTTTTTTAAAATATTGCGACACCAGGTCATTGCGTCGCAATATTTAATAATAATATTTTAGAAATATTAGCGATGCAATTTCAATCACTAATGCGTCGCTAATTAATTTTTTTAAAAAATAAAATATTAAAAATTAAAACGGTTAATACAATTTTATTACATTTAAATATTGATCGAAACATTCATAACTCATATTGATCCAAACATTCATTATTCAATTTCTAAAAATAATTAATATATTAAAATTTTAAAGTTTTCATGTACAAAATATAAAAAGTAAAGAAAAAAATACATCAAGAATCGGCACGATCATGTGGAGGCTGGAAACCCTACGACATGCGGCTAACCATATCCTGCAACTGACGCATCTGCTCTCACACGTCTGCAAGCTCCTACTGAAGGCCTCCCGTACGCTGCTCGAACTCGTGCTCAACCTCTGTCGAACCTCCTGCCAAACGTCCTGTCGAACCTCCTGACGAACCTCTTTCGTGATAGATCTCTGAATGTCGTCTAAATGCTCGGTAGGAATATCGCCAAATATCGAGAGTTGGAGGCATGATGGGGAAAATATGCAGAAGCTCTAGTTCCCAGACCATAGACCCTGCGGTCTTGCGGCTGGGCACCAACAGCCTCCAAAAACACACGTCGACTCTCCTCTGCTGAGAGTTCGACGGGCGTCCCCCCATCAGTGGAGTTGACCTGCGATGCCTGGGAGTGAAGCTCCTCGACTCGTGTCTTTGAATTATAAAATCAACAATAAATGAATCAATAAATTTCTCTAAATAAAATTTTAAAATTAAACAGATACAACATAAAGCTAATTTCTTACCGCAACCTCTCGTGATCGTGTATTGACCCAGGAACCGTCCCTCCTAGTGTGTGTCGCCCTGAATAAATGAAACTCACCAGGATCTCCGCCCTCCTGCTCAGACTATAACAATAGAAAAATTGATATTAAAGTAAGTATTTGTAAATAACTAAATTAGTAATTAAATTATTTATATTTTCTTACCATACGACGTCTGTGCTCCTGAATCGAAATGAAGCCCGAAGTGTGGCAGGAGAGACCTGTGCTAGGACCGCCCCTCTCGGATCGGCGGTTCATGCTGGCTGATGCGGACCTCCTGCGCCAGCCATCAGACTGCCAGATCTGCTGCCACTCGTACCAAATACCCTCTGGCACATGCGCAGGACGGTGACCTGATGACCTCCAACGATGAAGCATGTCGGAGTATCGGCGTCCCGTAAGAGCTTCCCATGCTGCCCTAATGGCATCATGGCTGGCAGGGTCCCACGTAAACTTTTTTATATTAAAATAAATAGTTAGTTTCAGAATTTATTAAGATTAAAAAATTTTATATCAGTGATAAATTGTATTTAATAAGTTTACCTGAAACTCTGAAAAATAAAACTCCCTTGTGGCTGCAGATACATGGCGCCAATCGTAGCCACTGGGATCCGCACGCTTCTGAAATATGGAGCTGATGTGGCTCGATACATGATGCTGCTCAATAAATCTGTTAAAAAAATGCATGTTTATAAGTAATTGACTTAAAAATATAAACATATATTTTTAATTAGTATATACTTACAGCCCATGAGCATCCGATCGAAGTACGGTGCGGCCGACGGTGGAAGAACTCTCGGAGGTCTGTGCCGATCGGCTGGATGATAATAGCAATGCAAGATCACCGCTGACTACTGGAGAGATCGGAGGCTGTGCAATGTGTGGAGATCGAAACTCTCCATCTCCAAAGCTCATGTGATCAGATGCTGCAGGGCTACGTCCCTGCTTACTCCGTCCATCGTCGGTAGATCTACCTCGGCCCATCATACTGAAAATACTAAAGATTCATGAATGTAATTACGATTAATGATTGAATATGTAAAAATATAACATTTATAAAAATAAATTAAATTTAAAAAAACCTCTATGTTTAGTCGGTTTCATTTGTTTCGTGAAATCTTGGTTCAACATCCGATGCCGTATCGGACTGCGATTCAATTTCATTATCATCGGAAGGAAACCGAACATTTGCATCCGCTATTTCTTGGACATCACCATTTGGATCTCTAAGTGATGTTTCAGGAGCCCTTGTGTCATCCTCAATTGCATGCATTTCCATCTCATCCTCTTGAAATGCAGGGCACTCGGTTGATTAACTTAATGAACTCTCGTCTAATACGATTGTTGAACGTGGGACGATTTTAGAAACAGCCCACCAATCTCGCTTGTCATTGCGCAAACTTGGATATCCGCAGTAAAACACTTGCTGAGCTTGGGATGCAAGGATGAATAGTTCATATTTTTGCAATCTTTGTTGATGGTTCACTTCAACTAAATTGTAGTCGTTATTAACCCTTTTGTCCACAGGAACTGTCGGATCGAACCAATTGCAACGAAATAATACGGTTCGTTTCATAGGCCAACCGGGATATTCAACTTCAACAACCTCTACTAACTTTCCGTAATAATCTTGTATATTTGCTCCAACACTTTCTCCTTTAACACACACGCCCCAATTCTGTGTGCCTCTTGAAGCTGCTAATCGTTCAATCTAAAATTTGTACCCATTAACAAAATAGCCAGTAGAGGTTGTTACGGTCTTCAATGGCCATTGTGATAGACATTTAATGAAAATATTGTCGGTTGTGGACCATGGACCATTTATCTATAAATTAATAAGCTATTCACAACCAATTCAAAAAATAAAAGCCATGATTGAAATTGATTGAGTGATACTACTCACAAATTCATAAAACCAGTAAGCGAACTCCGTTTCTAACTTCTGCCGAATTGCAACTTGACTGATGTCGGGATTCATCTATCGTTGTCTATCACAATACATCCTTATGGGATGATAATGATTAAAACTTATGTTAGCAATTAAATATTATGGTATATTGTAATTTAAATTAGAAGTTCCAATTAAGCATTGAAGTATATACTTACTCAATATATGGATCGACTTCTCTACAGTTCATTAGGATGTAATAATGTGCTGCATTATACTCCATATCGCAAAGATTTCTTGACTTCTGCCCCCCAAATGAACGGTCGATACCTTTAAAAATTGATATTCTAACGTCATCAGGTTCTCCTTCGTCCACACATACGTCATCGTTACGACCAAGATTTCGGCTCCTTGTGTGGACGTGACCCTCAAAGTAATGCGAGGCAAAAGCTGAAACTTCTTCGACCAAGTGTGCATTGCATATAGAACCTTCAACCCTTGCCTTATTAAGCACATTATTTTTTAACTTCTTAAGGTACCTATATGTAAAGTTGAGACAAAAAATTAACCAATTTTCTCGCAATGAAATAATATTTGAAATGTCAACATGTCTTAATGATGTACATATTTACCTCTCGAAAAGATACATTCTGCGATACTGCACGGGACCAGCTATGCTCGCTTCGTATGGCAAGTGAACCGGTAAATGCTCCATTGAGTCAAAAAAACTGGGAGGAAATATTCGCTCCAGCTTGCATAAAATAATTAGAATTTTTTCCTCAAGCCTTGCCATGGATGCAGAAGTAATGACTTAGACGCAGTTTCTAAAGGTTTGTTGTCTACCTTTCTAGGGCTTTTTTTACCCCCCATTTTGGATCGTTTCTTTGTTCTTTTTGGCCCCTGTTTATCTGTTTGGATCCAAGTCTTTGTTTAGATGCTAGTCATTTAACTTTCGTTCTTCTTGTATCTTATCTCGCTCCAGTTCTCATATGATTAGAGTTTAACACACACACACACATATATATTTTAAAAAGAATATTCAGATTTTCTTAAACAATATTTTTATTTCATAATTTTTTAATATTTTATAAAATTTATTTTTTTAAAAAACATTGCGACGCAATATTTGCATCGCTAAATAAAAAATTATTTTTATTAATTTCCTATTTTATTGCATCGCTATTTAACATAATTAATTTTTTTAAAAACATTGCGACACACTGGGTTATGTCGCAATTTTTTTATTTTATAATTATATTTATAAAAATTAATTTATTTAAAATAATTGCGATGCAATTAGTGCGTCGCTAAATTAAAAATAATTTTTCTAATTTTTTGGTTTATTGCGTCGCTATTTAACATAATTAATTTTTTTAAAATCATTGCGACGCACTGAGTTGCGTCGCAATATTTTTTTTATATTTATATTTTATAAAAACTAAATTTAAAAATATTGCGATGCATTACTTGCATCGCTAAATAAAAAATTAATTTTTTTTAATTTTTTGGTTTATTGAGTCGCTAATGCGTCGCTAATTACGTCGCAATATTTTGTTGTTGCGGAGGCATCGCAATGTGGTCGCAATTTAGCGACGCATCATTGCGTCGCTAAATTTGTATCGCTATTTCAGTATTTCTTATAGTGCAAGGGACTCCTTCACGCGGATTCAATATGGGACTCCATTCGTTTTCAACGCGTTGCCAAGTTAGCAATGCCTTATTTCATCATTATTCATCTGGAAAAAAAATGTTGAGGCGGTGATTTTTATCGTATTCAACATGATTTAGGCTAAATTTTATCCTTATTCATTCAACTATAAAAAAAAGTAGGATGTCTTAACCGAGGATACACGTGTAGAATATAGACTTTGAAACTTTTAGAGTTTTTCAACGAAAGAGGATTTGAACAGAAGCGAGAGCTGCGTGTTCATCAATTGCTTCCAATGAAAACATAAGTTTCTCTAGTTTTCTTTTCGCTTTTATTATGAACTAATTTCTTTTTCTAGAGCATTGATGTAATTTATCAATGAACATATAATTTATTTTATTTATTATTTTATTTTTAATATTTTCATGATTGAGTGTTTAATTCTTATGATTAATGTTTATAATTTATTGTTTGATTAATTGAATTAGATCGAGAGGTGATTTATTATTTCTTATGATTTATTTAATCAGAGGTGATTTGTTATTTTAGATCTAGAGTTACTTTACCATGATTAATGTGATTTTTAGAAAATTTAAAGTACATAATTAATTAAATTCACATAAAGAGTTATTAGTTGGAGATATTTTTGATATCGTTCGAGAGAAGATATTGGATTATTAAGGAATTTTTAATCATCAACATGGAATTATTAGAATTTAATAATTAAGAAGAATAAATTGTATAGGATTTGTTAGGTAAAATCAATCACTCTAGATTTATTCTTATCATATTTTTACACATTTAAATTTTTACGCTTTGTTAATTTTTAGATTAAATAATTTTATAGTAGAACGTTTTGTTTATATTTGATTTTTTAAATAGTAATTAATTTAGTGAATTTTGGTATTCAATAACATAATTAATCTCTATGGGTTCGACATCTTTTTCTAAAAATACTTTACTACTTGTTACGATTCTGTGCACTTGTAGATTATTTTATGTGAACAATATGTGCAGCAGAAGTATGCGGATAGTTTAACATGCATAAAATTAATATTATCATATCAAAAGAAAAAATCATCATATAATTTTTCTAAACATAAAACATACCGATGTGTTGAGATCTCAAAGGAGTAGACACGCTCTACTATCGGATTTGAAGCTATGGAGAAAGAATCTCACGGTAGAGTTTACGGGCTAAGGTACTTCACAAAATACTTGTAAAACAAAATAAAGCTAAAGCCTTCCTTATCTTTCTCAGGATCGATATCGAATTATGAGAGTATGAGAGTAGGCTAACTCTTGTTTTTCTATATTTCTCACAACTCTAGCGCACATAAAATAAGAGAGAAAGGAAGAAGAGAAACTTTTTGTTCATTTTTTTTTTACATTCTCTGAAAGTTTATCTTATGCCACATTTATAGGCTCTAGATGAATCAAAAAAAATATTTTTAAATTAATTTAATTTAGATAACCTTTATCTATTACAACCTATTTTGACTGCAATTCTTTACGCATATACATCAACTCCTTGATCATATTGATCATATTAAGAAAAAGTTCTTATTTGTAACTAATTTATAAATAATATTAAATATAATAATATCTAAATTATCAAATCTTATTTAATAATTTTAGATATTATTAATTTTAAATATCTAATAAATTAAATTTATTATTTTATTTTTAATATTTTTAATAATACATTATAAAAAATATTAAAAAAATTTTCTCTCGTAATCAACTCATAATATGCGCCACTTATAAGAGTAAAATTCTCTTATGTCATGTTCTACAATAACACTTATATGCAACCATTCATATCAATTATTATATGAACAATATGTCTAAATACATTTTTATTTTATCCAATAACTAATTTATTGTATCAAAATAATATAAAAAAATAATTAATTAAATTAATTATTTATCTTCATAATAAACTCTTTATTATAAAGTTTTAATAATATTTTATTTAAAAAAATAAATAATTAATCACATTAATTATTCAATCCAAGAGTATTATTAATCTAAGATGGTGTGGGGACCATGGATCCATAATTTTAAGCTTCAATAAACTTGAATAAACTCAATTAAAACTCTTAATTATTTATTCAGTTTATTAATCTCGAAGTTATTCCACTAAAAACTCGAGACTGCACCCTTGAAAATTACAGATTAATTTTACTCGAAAACTTGAGTCGTATATAATCATTACATATAATTCAATCCTCCATAATTAGTTCATAACTAGAGCTAGATGATATAACTATTGTACCATTGATTCACTAGTTAAACAGTTAATTTATGATCCGATCATAAATTAACTATTTAACTACATAATCAATACTTAAGAAAACTAATTTTAAGCTTCCTTTCAAAAGTCATAGATTTTATATTTTTAAATCACATTTCCAGCCCAATGTGTTATTGAACCTCCAAAATGTAAGTATTGGGCTCAACATCAAACGAGCTTGAACGAACAAATCAAAAGATCCAGTAGCACAATCAAGGAATCTGTGATTAAATCAGGATTAAGGTTGATTTACATATGATCATCTTGTGTCATAAATTGAATTCTTTATAATGGTCTTAAATAAAGATTCAAATTATATCGGTCCAAATCCTATATAATTTTATTATATATAATACCTCCACTAAGTATCTCTACACAACAATCCGGATAAGATTGTCACATTCATAATATTCATGGACTATATTAGTGATTAGCGATAAAAGATTCGTACTTCTATCAATTACGGACATGTTTAAATATATTAGCTATAATTTTAATCTCTTGTATATATTATACTAAAATTACAACCTCATAATATATTTTGGATTTTCATATAAACATTCATCTTTCATATAAACGAGGCAAGATGGAAGAAAAATGCTTCTTTTATTAATTCAAAAAATTAAAAGTATAAATACATTTGATTTCAAGGGCACTATTCCTAACAATCTTCCACTTGCCCTAAAGCAGATTTTTTTAATCCCATTCCCATAAGATGTTTGTTGAATGTCTTCTCAAGCAGTGTCTTTGTGAATGGAACAACCAGATTTTGTTCCGATGCTATCTTCATAACATTGACATCACCTCGACACACGATCTTTCTGATGAGATGGTATTTTTTCTCGGTATGCTTGCCCCTTTTATGGCTTCTAGGTTCTCTTGAATTAGCCACAACACCACTATTATCAAAGAATAATGTCAATGGCATATCCATTCCTAGAACAACTTCCAAGTTAGTATAGAACTTTTTAAGATAAACTGATTCTTTAACTGCTTCATAAGCTGCTATGTACTTAGCTTCCATGGTAGAATCAGCAATGCTAGATTATTTGACACTTCTTCATATAACTACTGCACCATCAAGTGTGAACACTGATCCAGATGTCGACCTTCGAGAATCTTTATCTGATTGAAAATCAGAATCAGTGTATCCTAAGGGGTTCTGGTCTTCACCTGAATACATAAGCATATAATTTCTCATTCTTCGAAGATACTTGAAAATGTGCTTTACTGCCACCCAGTGCTCTATCCCAGAGTTTGACTGGAACCGACTAACAACTCCCACTGCATAATAGATGTCTGGTCAGTGCATAGCATAGCATACATTAGACTTCCAATTGCCGATGCATATATAATCTGTCTTATGTCCTCTTCTTCTTGTGGTGTCTTAGGACCCTATTCTTTAGAGAGAACAATTCCATGTCGAGTCAGAAGAAGACCCTTCTTGGAATTTTGCATCAAAAAAATGAGCTAGCACCTTATCGATATAAGATGCCTGAGACAGTGCTAGGAATTTGTTCTTCCTATCCCTAATGATTTGGATACCAAGAACATATAGCCTCTTCCAAATCTTTCATTTGGAATTGTTTGGCCAACCATGTCTTTATGTTAGATAATATTTTTACATCATTTCCAATGAGTAAGATATCATCTACATAAAGTACTAAGAAAACTATACTTTTTTCATTAATGAGCTTGCATACACAAGGTTCATCAACATTCTGCTCGAAGCCATAGGTTTTGATAGTTTCATCAAACTTAATGTTCCAAGACCTGAAGGCTTGTTTGAGTCCATAGATGGACCTGTTAAGCTTACCGACTTTCTACTCCTGATCTTTAACAATGAACCCCTCTGGTTGTTCCATATATATGGACTCCTCTAGATAGCCATTCAGAAAGGCTGTCTTGACATTCATCTACCATATTTCGTAATCAAAACAGACAGTTATGGATAAGAGAATGTGGATGACTTTAACATAGCAACTGAAGAGAAAGTCTCTTCATAATCAGCTCCCTCCTTTTGGGTATAACCCTTTGCCACAAGTCTAGCTTTGAAGGTCTCTACCTTCCCATCTGCTCCTCTTTTTTTCTTGAAGATCCATTTACATCCAATGGGCTTGACATCTTCAAGTTGATTTACAAGTTCCCAAATACAGTTGAAGTACAGAGACTCCATTTCTTGGTTCATGGCTTCTAACCATTTGTCCTTATCAGGATCATCCATCGCATGCTGGTATGATAATGGATCATCATCATTGGTATCAGCTACCATAACATTTGCTTCGCTATCCTGTCTATAGTGGGCTGGGGTTCTAATAATCCTTCCGCTATGTCTAGGTACCATAATATCCTGACTAGGAGTTGTGGTTTCTTCTTCCCTAATTTTAATAACTTTTGTTGATTGAATAGTAATATGATCTTTGAGCAACTCTTTGAATACAACTTTACTTTGAGGTTTGAATTTATGTATATAATCATTTTCAAGAAAAGTGGCATTTATCAACACAAATACCTCCTCTAATGCCCTTTGGGTAGCCAACGAATAGACACACTTCTGTTCGTGGTTCTAGCTTTCTAGATTTGCCCTTAAGAACATGAATTGGACACCCCCATATACGAAAATGATGGAAACTCGATTTATGCTCATTCCACATCTCTAAGGGTATCTTAGATATAGATTTAGATGGTACAACATTCAAAATGTGCATTGTCATCTGTAAGGCATATCTTCAAAATGATATCGATAATGAGGAATAACCAATCATTGATATGATCATATCTAACAATGTCCGATTCCTTCTTTCTGCAACACCATTTTACTGTGGAGTTTCAAGAGCTGTGAGCTGTGAAACAATTCCATGCTCAATAAGGTAATCCTTGAATTCTATATCAAGATATTCTTTACCTCGATTTGATCGCAGTGTTTTCAGTGATTTACCTAATTATTTTTCAACTTCTACTCAAAATTTCTAAAACTTTTCAAAAGTCTTAGACTTTCTTTGTATTAGGTAAACAAAACCATATATTGAGTAATCATGAATGAAAGTGACAAAGTACTCATAACCACCTCTAGCTTGTACGTTGAATGGTCCACACACATCCGAATGTACTAGCTCTAGTGGTTCATTAGCCCTTTGATCCTTTGCAGAGAAAGGTCTTTTGGTCATTTTACCTTCTAAATAGGACTCATAAACAGGATGAGTGCCAATACTTAGTTCTCTCATAGAACCATCCTTTACAAGTCTATTTATCCTATTAAGGTTAATATGACCAAGCCTAAGGTGCTAGAGATATATTTCATTATCACTGTTTATTACCTTTTGTCTTTTGTTAGACCTAGGATTAGCTACTTTAAATAGTTTGGTATTGTAAGAAATATTTTCATAAGACAATAAAACATATAACCCGTTGACTAAATATCCATAACAAATTTTAAGACCATTTCTTGAAACTGAAATAACATTTCCATTAAATGAAGTTCCATAACATTGTTCATGAAGTTTAGAAACTGAAATCAAATTTTTAGAAAAGTTTGGAATGAAATAAACATTATTCAGAATAAGAAATTTCTCTCCAAATGAAAGATAGGTTATTCCAACTGTCTTGGCTGATACCGTAGCCCCATTGCCAACCCTCATTGTCAACTCACCATCAGAAAGCTTTCTCGAAGAACTAAGGAGCTGCATAGAAGAACAAACATGATTTATCGTCCCTGAATCAATTATCTAGAAGGAGGTATCAACCTCAACTAGACAAGCTTCAATTACAAGTAAATCGCATTTACTATTTTTCTTCTTTTTCTTTCAGCTTCGCCAAATACTTAGGGCAATTTCTCTTCCAATGCCCTTCCACATTACAATGAAAGCATTTGCCCTTTGGCTTCTTCTCTTTCATTTGGTTGGTGGCAACTTTTCACTTGTCATAATGTTCTCTAACATTACAACCAGTAGCAAGGGTTGGCTCAATGATACCAAATTTGATGTTCTCAATAGTCAAAATGATATCAAGATCAGATATCCATTTGGGATAGTTTTTCTTAGTTAGGGTGTTGCTAGAAAGCAGAGAAATAATGGGATTGTTCAATGCCATTTTTTAAAAAATTAGTCAAGATGAATGTTTATAAGTTTTTGAAATAGAGATTTTAAAAATTAAACAATTTAGGAAAAATATAGGAAAAAAGCTCATATTCTATTTTCTCGATAATTCAACTAGCCATGTACAAGTCTACCACCGTAGGGTAGGTCAGCTTATACACTTAGTTAAACTGAGACTCTTCTCAATTAATAAGTATGTTTCTAAAATAACTCCTTATTTTTCATACTTATTAACTACAAAATTAGAAAAGGTTTGGTCAAAGATATAACTAACACATTTGATCTCATATTTTTATGAGTAAGACCCATAATTTTAAATTTCTAGACTGTTGACCCAATTGTTGATTTTGATGATTAACAAAACTATTTGAGTATAACATTTGAAGTTACTAATGATTTTGATTAAGTTTTTCAGTTTATGATATGATTTATTAATCAAAATCATAAGACAAATCAAGTTCTAGTTCAAATCTAATGTCAAGGTAAGATTGCAGACATTAGAGTCAACACATGGAATCGCAGAGTCGACTCCGAAAAACGGCACAGACTTAGAGTCGACTCCCGGACTGTTAGAGCTGACTCCAACAGAAAAGATAGAACGATGGTTTTTCTGGCCACGACTTAGAGTCGACTCCCGGACTGTTAGAGTCGACTTCAGAAAATTTTTGTGTCGACCCCAGAAAAGTCAGAGACGACTCCAGTTCAAGCGATTTGGGATTTTTTGATTTAGAGCCGACTCCAGAAAAGTTAGAGCCGACTCCAGAATGTCAGACGTGACTCCAGAACTGTCAGAACGACTCTAAACTTTACTTTTATCTTTTTAATCCCAACCGCTATTGCTATTTATGGATCTAATCATTCTTACACTTGTTTCTAATGGATAGTTTTAAACTATTTATGGATTATAATGATCTATAAGAAGAGGGTTTGCTGCATCTGAAAATGAGAGAGAGACAAAAAGAAAAGAATAGAGAAAAATCTTTGAAATCCATCAGAAAAGAAAAGAGGAAAAAATTTGAGAGGAAAGATTATACTGATTCCCCAAAAGAAAGAGAGAGATTCCAAGCTTTCATAGCTCCATTTTGAAGAAATCTCAAGAGAAGAAAAGAAGCAAGCCCTAGTTTTCTGATCTTCGGAGCTTCAAGAGCATTCTAAAGGAAGATCCACCCAAGAGAAGAGAAGAAGCAAGCCATCAAGATCTGCAAATCAGGCTTTGATTCCTATCTCTTTATTTCGTGTTCTATCATTGTATATTTGCTCATTGGAGGAGCCCTTGTTTTGTAAAAACAATTATTGTTTGCTGGGTCAATTGGAGGATTGATTCCATTGAGGCTGATAGCCTTGTGCAAGCAGTTTGCTTGTGGTGTAAGGTTTTGTGCTGGTGAGCCTTGAAAACCAGCTGGGTTCGTTGTGCATCCGAGAAAACAACAAGTTCGAGTTGTGAGCTTGCAAAATAACTATGCTGTAATCAGATTGATTATAGTGTTGACCCAAGAGATACTTGGGAGTGGACGTAGGTGTAGGTACACCGAACCACTATAAAATCTTCTGTATTTGCTATGATTTTCTCATTATCTTTAATTCTCTATTTGTGCATATTCTGTTTTAATCTGTGTGAATCTAAGTTTTATTTCCGCTGGGGTTTATTTTCAAAAGAGTTTAAATTTTTGAAAAACCCAATTCACCCCCCTCCCTCTTGGGTTGCTATCTGGACCAACAATTGGTATCAGAGCTAGTGCTCATTTGATTTGATCTTACGATCAAGAGTCAAAGATCCACATGGCAACTCAAGCTGGTTCATCTTTTTCCGAAGGTCAATCTACAAATAGACCACCCTTGTTTAATGGATTAAACTATGGTTATTGGAAGGCTAGAATGAAAATTTTTATTCAAGCACTTGACTATGATCTATGGAGCATTATAGTCAATAGACCACACACACCCACTGCTAGAGTTAATGGCATGGAGATTCCTAAACCGGAAACGGAATGGGATGAACATGATAAAAAATTGGCACAATTTAATGCCAAGCAATGAATGTTTTATAATGCTCATTAGATGCAAATGAATTCAATCGTATATCTATTTGCATTTCTGCTAAGAAAATCTGGGATAGACTTGAGGTTACCCATGAGGGAATAAATCAAGTCAAGGAATCCAAGATTAACATGCTAGTTCATAAGTATGAATTATTTAAGATGGATGCATGTGAATCTATTACTGATATGTTTACAAGATTTACTGATATAGTTAATGGTTTAAAAAGCCTTGGTAAATCTTATGATAATTCTGATCTTGTGAGGAAGGTTTTACGTTCTTTGCCTAGGACTTGGGAAGCTAAAGTGACTGCAATACAAGAGGCAAAAGATCTAAGTACCCTACCCCTGGAAGAACTATTGGGATCCTTGATGACTCATGAGCTTCAAATTAAGTAACATATTGATGATGATGAGTCAAAGAAGAAGATGACTATGGCTCTTAAGATTTCTGAATATATGGAAGAGCCTCATGAATCTGAAGATGAAAGTGATGATGAGGACATGGCACTCATCACAAGAAAATTTAAAAAATTCATGAAGAAAAAGAAGTTTGAAAAGAAAAAGCCCTTTGCAAGAAAAGTTGAGGAAAAGGGCAAAGAAAAAGAAGTTATTTGTTTTGAATGTAAGAAGTCGGGTCATTTTAAATCTGAATGCCCACAACTAAAGAAAGGTACCCGGAAATTCAAAAGAAGACAATGATGGCCACATGGAGTGATTCGGAAAACTCAAGTTCGAAAAGGAAGAAAAGAGTGAAATGGCCAATCTATGCTTCATAGCGGACAATGATGAGTTAAGTCCAAGTTTTCTTGATGATTTTACTTTCGATGAATTGCATAGTGCTTTTTATGAATTAATGGATGATTTTGCAAACTTAAGTTCAAAGAACAAAGATCTGAAAAATCAAATGCAAAAACTATCCTTAGAAAATGAAAAGCATGTTGTAGAAAAAGAAGTTTTGATGAAAGAAAATGAAAGCTTGAAAAATGAAGTTGATAGACTTAAACCTATAGTTGATAAATTTACTTTGAGCTCTATCAAAATATAATTTTGGACAATCAAAAAGCTGTCTTTAATAAAGCTGGATTAGGATATAATCCACTTAAAAAGAAAAAATCTTTGAAAAATATTTTTATACATGCTGAAAAATCATCAAATATTACCTGTTTTAAATGTAGAAACAAAGGACATAAATATTATATGTGTAAATCTCCACATAATAAAAGAAAGATGATTTGGGTTCCCAAAGGAACAATATTTAATGCATCTAACCATGAAGGACCCAAGAAGGCTTGGGTACCTAAAATTAAGACATAAATGTTTTGCAGGAGTGTCTTGCAGCCATCAGATTGAAAAGAAAATGGTACCTGGATAGTGGTTGCTCAAGACACATGACGTGTGACAAAGATCAATTCATCACCCTTGAATCAAAAAGAGGTGGAGTAGTTACTTTGGTGATAATGGTCAAGGCCATATCATGGGTATTGGTAAGATTTAAATTACTCCATCTACTCATATTGATAATGTTTTATATGTCGATAGACTTAAACATAATTTGATAAGTATTAGCTAACTGTGTGATAAAGGTTTCAAAGTTTCCTTTGAAGCTTCTGTTTGCACTGTTACTAATCTCATTGATAATAGCATTATTCTTGTTGGTAACGTTATGGCAATGTGTACTTAATTGATTTGAGTAATTTATCTCCAAGTAATCATTACTTAGTTGCTAATAATGCTAAGATGAATGAGATTGGTTGGCTATGGCACCGTAGATTAGGTCATGCAAGCACACACTTAATTTCTAAATTGTTGAAAATGGATCTAGTTAAAGGTATTCCTAGCTTAAATTTTAAAAATAATCGAATCTGTGATGCATGTCAATTTGGAAAACAAACAAGAACTTCTTTCAAATCTAAGAATATTGTTTCAACTACTAGGCCGCTAGAGCTACTACACATGGACCTTTTTGGACCTACTAGAACCACAAGTCTAGGAGGAAAGAAATATGGTCTAGTGATAGTAGATGATTACTCTAAATTCACTTGGGTAATTTTTTTGGCTCACAAAGATGAGACTTTCTCAATATTCCTGAAATTCGTTAAGAAAGTCACAAATGAGAAAAAACTACCATAGTGTCTATTAGAAGTGATCATGGAACTGAATTTGAAAATCACTTATTTGAAAAATTCTGTTTTGAAAAAGGCATACATCATAATTTTCAACACCTAGGACACCTCAATAAAATGGAGTTGTAGAAAGAAAGAATAGGACTTTAGAAGACATGGCCCGTACCATGCTATGTGAAAGCCAACTTCCAAAATTTTTGGGCGGAAGCTATAAACACAGCATGTTATATCCTAAATAGAGCCCTGATTAGACCTATCCTTAAGAAGACTCCCTATGAACTATGGCATAATAGGAAACTAAATTTAAGTTATTTTCATGCATTTGGTTGTAAATGCTTTATTCATAACAATGGAAAGTATAATCTTGGGAAGTTTGATGCAAAGTCTGATGAAGGTATTTTCCTAGGATATTCTACATCTAGTAAGGAATATAGAGTATTTAATAAGAGAAGCTTAGTTGTAGAAGAATCCATTCATATAGTGTTTGATGAGTCTTTAGCATCAAGTTCAGGTAAAATTGATGATGAGGAAGATACATCTTTGATTGAAAGAGGTATTAAAAAATTAAATGTATCTTCAGATCAAGAACCTGAAGCTAAGGATGATGACTCACCTAAGGATGATGGTATTGATACTGCTCATAATGATAAAGATCTACCAAGAGATTGGAGATATGCTTATGGTCATCCTAAAGACTTAATCATAGGTGATCCATCTCAAGGTGTAAGGACTAGATCATCAATGAGAAATATCAATAATCATCTTGCATTTGTATCTCATATAGAACATAAAACTATAGAGGAAGCTGAGAAAGATAGTTATTGGATGTTAGCAATGCAGGAAGAGTTAAACCAATTCACTAGGAACCAAGTTTGGACCTTAGTAGACCGACCTAAAAACCACCCTATAATAGGATCTAAATGGGTTTTTAGAAATAAATTGGATGAAAATGGCCTGGTAATTAGAAATAAGGCTAGATTAGTTGCAAAAGGATATAATCAGGAAAAGGTATAGATTTTGATAAAACCTTTGCACCTGTTGCTAGATTAGAAGCCATTAGGCTACTACTTGCATTTGCATGTCATATGAATTTCAACTTATTTCAAATTGATGTTAAAAGTGCATTTTTAAATGGTTTTATAAATGAGGAAGTTTATGTTGAACAACCTCCTGGTTTTGAAGATTATGAATTTTCAAACCACATCTTCAAACTACACAAAGCACTTTATGGTTTAAAGCAAGCATCTAGAGCTTGGTATGATAGATTAAGTAAATTTTTAATTGAAAATAATTTTTTGAGAGGAAACGTTGATAAAACTTTGTTTTTAAAAAGAAAAGAAAAGGATTTATTAATTGTTCAAATTTACGTTGATGACATTATATTTGGTGCTACTAACAATCTCCTTTGTCAAGAATTTGCTAAGTTAATGCAGGAGAATTCGAGATGAGCATAATGGGAGAACTCAACTTCTTTCTTGGACTTCAAATCAAACAAGAGAAAGCGGGGATTTTTATCAACCAAACAAAGTACACAAAGGAAATACTCAAGAATTTTTGTATGGAATCTGTTAAACCTCTTGGTACGCCAATGAGTCCCTCATGCAAGCTGGACAAGGATGAAGAAGGTAAGAAAGTAGATCAGAAGCATTATCGAGGTATGATCGGATCACTTCTTTACCTAACTGCAAGTAGGCCAGATATTATATTTCTGTTTGTCTATGTGCAAGATATCAATCTAATCCTAAAGAATCACATTTATTTGCTGTTAAAAGAATCTTTAGATACTTAAATGGAACTAAAAATGTAGGATTATGGTATTCTAGAGACTCAACCTTAAAATTGATTGCTTATTCTGATTCTGACTATGCTGGTTGTAAATTAGATAGAAAGAGTACAAGTGGGCATGCCAACTTTTAGGAAGTAACTTAATCTCTTGGTTTAGCAAGAAGCAAAATTCGGTTGCATTATCCACTGCTGAGGCAGAGTATGTTGCAGCTGGAAGTTGCTGTGCTCAAATCCTTTGGATTAAGCGACAACTTGAAGATTATGGTATCACACTTGATAAATTCCTATTAGATATGATAACACTAGTGCCATCAATCTAACTAAGAATCCAATCAACACTCTAGAACTAAACACATAGAAATTAGACATCACTTTATTAGAGAACATGTACTAATAATGATGTTTGTCTTGAATGTTAATACTAATGATCAATTAGCTGATATTTTTACCAAACCTTTGAGTGAGGAAAGATTTTTATCTTAGAGGAGAATTAGGAGTTTGTGATCCTTTAGAATGATTTTCTGAAACTCTTAAGGACAACAACTATCTAGACTTCATCAATTTCTTGAAAATCCTCTATGTCAATAAGGAAATTTATCTAGAAATTTGATTCATTGTTTCCCCAATTGTTAAGGAACACTTATCTAGAGTTGATGATTAATTTGATTAGTTTCAGATCCTTGAAATTCAATTTTTCACTGAAACTATTGTGGAGTCGACACCTCAGTTTGTGGAGTCGACACTTCATATTTTGATGTTCTGTCTGGGCAATTAGAGCCGACTCTGGCTTTGTAGAGCCGACTCTAATTCGGGCGCTGACAGATTTTCTGGTTCGGAGCCG
This sequence comes from Calamus simplicifolius, assembly GCA_900491605.1. Classification (NCBI taxonomy): domain Eukaryota; kingdom Viridiplantae; phylum Streptophyta; class Magnoliopsida; order Arecales; family Arecaceae; genus Calamus; species Calamus simplicifolius. The sequence continues at coordinate 181,795 of UESW01002376.1, read as the reverse complement.
ACACCTCGCTTTTGGGAGTCGACTCTAAGTGGAACTAGGTCAAAATAAAAAGGCGGAGTCGACCCCAAACGATCCTATCGTCTCCTAAACCTTTCCAAAGCCGTTCCAAACGATTCCAACCCTCCAAACCCTCAAATCTCTTGATTAACTCATTCCAATCAATTCCTATGGCTCCTAAGAAGCATACATTGGTGGTTCGGGTTCCCACATGATTCGAGGCAACCCTCGTCTTCATCATCTGCCACTCAAGATGCTTCTCCACCTTCACCATCTTCTCCGGGTGATCAATTAGCGGTAAGGCCATTACAACTGGAAGAAAAGTAGATTTTGATTTCTTTTTCGGAGGGCTTGCTATTGGCGATTATTGAAAGAAATGGGATGGAGAAAGTTGTTCTTTGGATATTCCTACTACCCTGCCCTTGTGAGAGAATTTTACAATGATTTATGTAGAGGAGAGGGAGGTTTAGTGAGTTTTGTAAGAGGAACAAAGTGTAATCATGGCCGAGCTTGGAAATTTATTGGAGATGCCTACTATTGGACTAGTTGATATCACATGATGATAGGAGGTGCCCTATCTAGGATGTTAGGGAGAGAAGTATCTGAGTTTGAAGAAATCTTGGCAAATCAACTAATTTGGAACTCAGGTTACTTCATAATATTTGTGGAAGAATCTATTTCCTAAAATTGGAAGGTTTGAATATGTCTCGGAGCGAGATATCTTTTGATGGACTGTATCATTACTGGAAGGCCTGTTAATTTGCTGGATGATGATTGGCTATATGGCAGAGGCAGCTACAAGAAGAGATCTACACTGCCATATGGTATGATTCTAACCTTAGTTTTTAGAAGCCAAGGTGTGCTATAATGGAGAATGAGCCACTAAGAAAAGTTAAGGCATACTGATTACTATAGTATCTCTACAATTCACCGCATGGGCTTCAGAAAAGAAATAAATTTGGATAAAAAGAGGACAAGAGCCAGAGCAGAGGAAGTTAGAGTTGAGGAGGCCAGAGCAGAGGATATTCCTGGACCATCTACTGCTGGACCTTCAGAGGCTGGACCAAGCACTCATCCTTCACCTCCACATCAGTCAGCCTTGGTATCTGGAAGATTTTCAGAGGAGCAGCTTGATCAGCTCAAAGCACTACTGACTGAGCATGATTTGGAAATGAGAAGTGAAATGAAATTGATATTGCTAAGCTTGACATGATAGTTTCTACTTTGGATAAATCAGTGAATGCCATGTCATCTGAGCTTCAAAAGATTTTTGAAAGGCTAGAAGGGATAGCAGATGGATAAGAGTCTATTTAGATGCTACTGGTCATTGAAGAAAGATATTGATGTTGCTGTCTCACAATTGAAGTTTGTCTTGAAAAATTTAAGAAAGACCAAAAAGATGAAATTATGGAAATGATTGGTCATTTGAAGAAAATTGTTTACAAGCATGTTTGATTTTGATACCCTGTCTTATCCTAGTTTGTATCTTAGGATTTCTAGCTTTCTTTACTTTGATAGCTTGTATCTAGGAATTTTGGTTTACTGTGAATATACTTGAATATGTTACTTTTCTGAGAATTTACTTGAATTGACACATGTAATGAATCTTGCATTGAAATACAATTATCCTTTTATTGCAAATTTGTCTATGAGAACCAATTACCATCTCTATGATTGAATGAACCAACAGCCCCGCTCTGATAACCTTCTTTATTATTTTTAAATTCACCTTATTGCTGATAATAAAAAAGGGGGAGAGAAAATTGTATATGCATAAAGGAAATAAGAATGGAAGAATATAAGGATATAAGAATGGAATGAGTAAAAGATTTCAATCTTTTGGCATATCTAAAAAGGGGGAGAGAAATTTTGAGATTTATAAATTCTAATCAATTTGTATCAATCGATTTCAGTTTATTTACATAGGGGGAGTTATTCAATGCAGGGGGAGCTTAATAATTTCCTATGTAAAGTTAAATCATCTTGATTGATGTTGAAATCAAGTATCTTTTTTTATTCATTTTGAAAATTGGCATCAAATTCTCTGTTAGGAAGTTTTAAAGTTTTAACAATGTCTATAACTCTTAGTTCAAATAAATTTTTAATGTATATACTCAAAGTTTTGGTCATCATCAAAAAGGGGGAGATTGTTGGCCCAATTGTTGATTTTGATGATTAACAAAACTATTTGAGTATAACATTTGAAGTTACTAATGATTTTGATTAAGTTTTTCAGTTTATGATATGATTTATTAATCAAAATCATAAGACAAATCAAGTTCTAGTTCGAATCTAATGTCAAGGTAAGATTGCAGATATTAGAGTCGACACATGGAATCACAGAGTTGACTCCGGAAAACGGCACAGACTTAGAGTCGACTCCCGGACTGTTAGAGCCGACTCCAACAGAAAAGACAGAATGATGATTTTTCTGGCCACGACTTAGAGTCGACTCCTGGACTGTTAGAGTCGACTCCAGAAGATTTTTGTGTCGACCCCAGAAAAGTCAGAGACAACTCCAGTTCAAGCGATTTGGGATTTTTCGATTTAGAGCCGACTCCAGAAAAGTTAGAGCCGACTCCAGAATGTCAGACGCGACTCCAGAACTGTCAGAATGACTCTAAACTTTACTTTTATCTTTTTAATCCCAACGGCTATTGCTATTTATGGATCTAATCCTTTTTACACTTGTTTCTAACGGATAGTTTTAAACTATTTATGGATTATAATGATCTATAAGAAGAGGGTTTGCTGCATCCGAAAATGAAGAGAGACAAAAAGAAAAGAATAGAGAAAAATCTTTGAAATCCATCAGAAAAGAAAAAAGGGAAAAATTCGAGAGGAAAGATTGTACTGATTCCCCAAAAGAAAAGAGAGAGATTCCAAGCTTTCATAGCTCCATTTTGAAGAAATCTCAAGAGAAGAAAGAAGCAAGCCCTAGTTTTCTAATCTTCGGAGCTTCAAGAACATTCTAAAGGAAGATCCACCTAAGAGAAGAGAAGAAGCAAGCTATCAAGATCTGCAAATCAGGCTTTGATTCCTATCTCTTTATTTCGTGTTCTATCATTGTATATTTGCTCATTGGAGGAGCCCTTGTTTTGTAAAAATGATTATTGTTTGCTGGATCAATCGAAGGATTGATTCCATTGAGGCTAATAGCCTTGTGCAAGCAGTTTGCTTGTGGTGTAAGGTTTTTGTGCTGGTGAGCCTTGAAAACCAGCTGGGTTCGTTGTGCACCCAGGAAAATAATAAGTTCGAGTTGTGAGCTTGCAAAATAACTCTGCTGTAATCAGATTGATTATAGTGTGGACCCAAGAGATACTTGGGAGTGGACGTAGGTGTAGGTACACCGAACCACTATAAAATCTTCTGTATTTGCTGTGATTTTCTCATTATCTTTAATTCTCTATTTGTGCATATTCTGTTTTAATCTGTGCGAATCTAAGTTTTATTTCCGCTGGGGTTTATTTTCAAAAGAGTTTAAATTTTTGAAAAACCCAATTCATCCCCCCCCTCCTCTTGGGTTGCTATCTGGACCAACATAGACTTAACCCAAGCGTGCCGCCGTAGGGTAGATCAGGCTTAAAATACATCTAAAAATTCTATCCTAAGAGATCTAGCCTTGTTATTGAATTGAACAGACACCACCCGTAGGGGGACGAAATCAAAGCACCTCGAGGCGTCGTTCAACTCTTACGGTACTAAACCAATGATGAAGACCAACAAATTTATTAATTATTCATTATTAATGTGGGATTATATTTTATTATATAAAGATAACCTTTTATCTTTGTGAATTAAATTCAATAACCTTTAAATCTTGTCATCTCTTGTAAATTTAATCTATGAATTTAATTCTCTCAAGAACCAAATTCTTGTAGATATTTTAAGATAACCATTATCTTTTAGAAATTAATATCAAAAAAATTTAATAGTCATATATTAAAATTTATATAATATTTTAACTTTTAAAATTAATTTTTTATACAATGAATCATATTCTTGTTATTCATGAAATTAAATAGATTAGTCTTAGATTTAATAATCTCATTATTAAATTAAAATCATATTAACTTAACCTAAGGCTATTTTTAATTTTATAACTTTATTTAATAATCAAATTCTTAATATTATAGTTCCAAACTATACATTTAAAAACTCCTTTTTAAATATGTTTAGAATCATAATAATATTGTCTTTGTTCATTAACTAAGACCTATACAATAGGCATAATCATGATTAGTCAAATAGTCGTAATCAATAGCTTTTAGATATTCAACGTTTTACAATTATACAAATTGTTATTCATTAAATTTCTTTTAAACATTTTACGAAGAAATTTTATGAAAACCCATAACATTTTATGAAAAATTCAATTGGGTGCATTATTCACATGTTCTAATCTAATTTCTTAAACTAAAATAAAATAATAAATAATGCAGTAAGTCACATGTTATGATGCATAGGATGAATATCTCTAATTTCTATATGGCATGATAAAAATAATTTATCAACTAAATTATTCTATTTTAATGACTATGGATCTTGAATTAGGCTCAATATTTTAGGTCAATTTTTATGATCAAACATCTTATGGCCAAACTATTTGAAATGTGCTTAGACCCAATTTACTTCAAAAGCCAACGTTTGAAATTTGTTAATGACCCTTTTTCACACTGACGCGTAAAGGTCTGTTTGGATGGGAGGAAATAAAGGGGAGGAGAAGGGAAAGGAGGTAAAAGGTCACAAGTTATCTTGTTTGGGAGGAGGGTGAAAGAAAGAGGGAAAAGAGAATGGAAGTAACTGGTTCCTCTCTTTTTCCTCTCAGCGAGCGTAAATTTGTTAACCCCTGTTGGGGGATAAAATCGTCATTGCTTCAATATCCGTGAGAGAAGACTAAGATCGACCCCATCCCTTCGCCTGCCAAAATATCCCCAAGCTTCTTATAGCTCGGCTCTCCCGAACTTCCGCAGCTCGGCTTTCCCGAGCTTCCACAGCTTGGCTCCCCCGAGCTTCCATAGCTCGGCTCCCCGAGCTTCCATAAGCTCGGATCTCCCGAGCTTCCATAGCTCGGCTCTCCCGAGCTTCCATAAGCTCAGATCTCCCGAGCTTCCATAGCTCGGCTCCCCCAAGCTTCCATAGCTCGGCTCCTCCGAGCTTCTTGTAGCTCGTTTCCCTCGAGTTTTCATGGCTCGACTTCACTGAGCGATCCACGATCCAATACTCACCTTCGCGGAACCTGACGCTGGAGAGCCTAGACCTATCGTAACAACATCCCAGGCAAGGAATCATGTTGAGAAGTGGTCTAGAACCTAACACGGCTACCTAGGACCTACACACCTACGAGATCTCAAGCCATCAAGGGGCTCTCCTAGCCGTCGATTCCCTAACAAACAAGATATGGATCCCAACGGCCCGATTCGATCCGTCTCCGTATCCTAACAACCCTCGAACCTTCCAGAATGCGCTCAAGGTCCAGGTGAAAACCTATAAATATGACACTCCCATATTCTCTCAGGTATGCGCTGACACCCTCACCCTCACTCTCACTCCCCCGCTCTCGCTAGCTGCTCGTCGGTGCTCTCCCCCTTTTTTGTGGAGCTCCCGATCGGCCGCCCCTAGAGAGACTCCCCGGAGAGATCCACCTCCCCATTTTCTGATTGATCGCTGATTTTCTCCCACTGACTTGAGCATCGAAGGGTCTTCCGCGGAGGGCCACCCCCAACGCCTCTCGCGCGAGGACTTGTGTGCAGGTCCGCCCCTGGAGATCGACTGCGCCTGAGTCGAAGGATGGATCCCGGCGGCAACAGATTGGCGCTAGAGGAAGGGCCCTCAAGTCCCATTAAAACTTGAAAAAAGAAGATAAGGATCTCAGTCCGGAGTAGATCTCTCTAATGGCCAATCGAGAAGAGCAACCTCTGAAGCCCGTGATCAGGCCGCTTCTCAGAGGCCTGATCCGGTGAGCGGTGTAGCGCCGCAACCTCCACCAATCGAAACCCCGTCACCACCTGCCATCCCGGTGACCCAAGACCAGTTTACCTCATTGGTCCAGCAAGTCCAGGCCCTGACTCACCTGGTCCAGGAGCGCCTTACGGCTCCTCCCGCTCCACACCTTCATAAGGAGGCCGCAGTTCCTTCTTCGCCGACAACTTCCTCCTCCAGTCCGCACAAATCCACGGACCCCCCACATCGACCTAGAGGGGACAAACCAGTCCCGCGAGGCGGTTACGACATAGATCCTCCCAGATCTCGGCGAGCCCGGTCCCTCTCCCCAGTGACCTCCCACCATGATTCGACGCCGTCCCTGCGATCCTCTCGCCCAACCCCTCCTCTGATCGCTGAAGAGGAGATCCGTCGATAGATCCAGAAGATGCGTCAGGAGCTGGACGCTGCCAAGCAGGCCCATCCGCCTCAGCCCAAGGCAGAGCAGGGCATCCCTTTCTCCAAAGGGATTATGGAGGAAGTGATCCCCTCCCATGTCAAGCTACCAGCCGTCGAACCCTACCACGGCTCTTTTGACCCGGACGACCATCTTAGTAGCTTCCGGTCAATAATGATGTTCCATGGAGCATCCGACGTGGTCCTCTGCCGCGCTTTCCCCTCCACCCTCAGAGGATCTGCCCGAACTTGGTTCAATGCCTTAAAGCCAGGTTCCATCGATTCATTTGATGAGCTGAGCTGTCTTTTTATTGGCCAGTTCGTCAGCAGCCACCGCCACCGACGAAGATCTCACTCCCTCTCCAAAGTTAAGCAGAGAGAGGGGGAGTCCTTGAGAAATTATCTTGGCCATTTTAATAAGGCCATGTTAGAGCTGGACCACCTTAATCATGAGGTGGCTATGTCCGCCTTGGCAGGAGGAGTCTCAAAGGAAAGCGACTTCAACCTGGCTATGGAAGTCAGCTACCCCCCTAGCCTCTCTGATATGATGGTCCTGGCGGACAAGTACGCTAGGGTCGAAGAATCGCAGAGAGTTGCCCGCGCCGAGCTGGCAAAGAAGAAGGAGCCCAAAGGTTCCGACAGGCACCGTCCCGTCCACCGACCAAGTCCATCTCGCCGCCAAAGAGTTCCCCCGCTGCCACCAAGAAATCGCTCCCGGAGCCCTCCCAAGCGATTCGACCGCTACACTCCACTGACTGTGCCCCGGGCACAGATTCTTATGGAAATAGAGCGCCAACTCCCCCGGCCAGCTCCTCTCCGAGGGAACCCAACCCGAAGAGACCCCACTAAGTACTGCCGCTACCACCGGGAGCATGGCCACGACACTGAAGAATGCTGGCAGCTGAAAAATAAAATCGAGAGGCTGATCCAGCGGGGACGACTAAATCAGTTCAGGAGGGTGCCCGAACCAGGACAAGAAGGTGACCGCCAGCCCGAACTTTAACAACCTCCTCCTCCACCAAATCCACCCGTGATCGGCCGCATCAACATGATTGAAGAGGCCGGTGGATCGAGCCCCAGGGGCGACGATGAAGGATCGGCGCCGAAGAGGGCGCGGACGGGCGAGCTCTCCTTCTTCGATGATGATCTCCAAGGGATACAGTTCCCCCATGATGACGCATTAGTTGTATCCCTCAATCTAAATAACTATGATGTAAGCCGAATCCTCGTTGATAGTGGAAGTTTGGTCAATGTTTTGTACCTTGATGTGTTTGCCAGGATGAAATTACTCATGGAAAACCTTCGAGCCGTGGATTCCACCCTAATGGGATTCACAGGCGACATCATCATCCCGGAGGGGGTCGTCACCCTGACGGTCCGCGCGGGAGCCTGGCCCCTTGTAGCCATTATCCAGACGGACTTCCTAGTAACCAACCTCAGGTCTCCATACAACGCAATATTCGGCAGACCCGATATGATGTCCCTCAAGGCAGTTGTCTCCATCCCGCATTTATCCATGAAATTCTCCACCGAGCAAGGAGTTGGAGTTGTTAGAGGAAGTCAAGCCATGGCTCGGCAGTGCTTCGTTACAAGCCTTCAGTATGGAATGCCGGAAGTCGATGGGCTAGACGCTCGAGAGGACTTCGCCGAACAGTGAGGAGAACCTGCAGAGGAACTGGAGGAGGTGCCGTTGGATGAGGCTCGTCCCGACCGAACCATAAAAATCGGATCACTGCTTAAGGACGAACCTCGGCACAGATTGATCAGGTTCCTCCGAAGCAACGCTGACATCTTTGCCTGGTCCGCCTCCGACATGCCAGGGGTCAGCCCCGAGGTTCTCGTCCATTGTCTCAACGTGGACGAGATGCACAGGCCATCAAGCAGAAAAAGAGGAGATTCGCCCCGGAACGACAAAAGGCCATTGAAGAAGAGGTAGACAAACTCATCAAGGCTAACTTTGTCCGGGAGGTGAATTATCCAAGCTGGCTATCGAACATCGTTATGGTGAAGAAGTCGAATGGCAAGTGGAGGATTTGCATCGACTTCACTGACCTTAACAAAGCCTGCCCGAAGGATAGCTTCCCTCTTCCCTGGATCGACCAGCTCGTGGATGCCACCTCAGGTCACCAGATGCTATCATTCATGGACACCTATTCAGGCTACAATCAGATCCGGATGGCCCCCGAGGATGAAGAAAAGACCGCCTTCATAACCGACCAAGGTACTTACTGTTACCGTGTCATGCCTTTTGGTCTTAAAAATGCAAGTGCAACCTACCAAAGGCTGGTTAACAAAGTATTCAAGGAGCAAATCGGCCGGAATATGGAGGTGTACGTGGACAACATGCTGGTCAAGAGCAAAGAAGTAACACAGCATGTCGAGGACCTCTCAGAGAGCTTTGCAACGCTGCGCAAGTATGGGATGAGGCTCAATCCGACCAAATACGCCCTCGGCGTTAACTCCGGGAAGTTTCTCGGCTTCATGGTCTCCCAGCAAGGTATCGAAGCTAACCCCCAGAAAATTCAAGCTCTCCAACAAATGGTGCCCCCGGCCTCTATTAAAGAGGTCCAGCACCTAACCGGGAGGATAGCAGCCCTTAACCGCTTTGTAGCGCGGTCGGCCGAAAGATGCCTCCCCTTCTTCAAAACCCTCCGGTCGGCTAAGAATTTCCAGTGGACTCCTGAATGTCAAAGATCATTTCAAGATCTCAAGAAATACCTCGGCTCGCTCCCACTCCTCAGTAGTCTGGCCCCGGGCGAGACCCTATTCTTGTACCTGGCTATTTCAGAGGGTGCCGTCTGTTCGGTACTGGTCAGGGAAGAAGGCAAAGTACAGAAGCCGATCTACTATGTCAGCAGGCTACTCCGCGATGCGGAAACAAGGTATAGTAGAATTGAGAAGATGGTGTTGGCCTTAATCACCTCAGTTCGGAAGCTGCGACCATACTTCCAAGCACATTCTGTGACGGTCCTGATCGACCAACCCATCAAGGCGGTAGTCCACCGTCCCGAGACTTCAGGAAGAATGACCAAGTGGGCCGTCGAGTTGAGTGAGCATGACATACATTTTCAGCCTCGCCCAGCCATCAAAGCTCAGGTGCTAGCCGACTTGCTCCTCGAGTGTACCATCCCGGAAGATGGTTCTACCCCAAACTCTCCCGAAGAACCAAAATCTGGGGCCCAATGGCTCCTCCATGTCGATGGGTCATCTAATGCCCATTGCTCCAGTGTGGGCCTAGTCCTCACCAGTCCGGAGGGGGTAACCTTTGAATATGGCGTCCAGTTCTCTTTCCCGGCCTCCAACAACGAAGCTGAGTACGAAGCCCTGTTAGCCGGCCTCCGAATCACCCACAATCTGAAGGTGGAAAAGCTTAATGCCTTCATCGACTCTCAGCTGGTGGCCGGTCATGTACGAGGAGAGTTTGAAGCTCGAAAGCCGAACATGGCTCGATATCTTCAAGAGGTGCGGAGCCTGCTTCCCCATTTTACCGAATTTGAGATCATTCAGATTCTCAGATCCGAGAATGCCCGTGCCGACCTACTCTCCCGATTGGCGACTGCAGAATCAATGGACGCCGAACAAAAGTTCCACCTGGAGACCCTAGAGAAGCCCAGCATCGCGGAAGCCGACCGAATAATGCAAGTCGAAGCTAAACCATCATGGTTCGATCCCACTCTTAAATGCCTCAAAGAAGGATCGCTTCCGCCCGACCGGAGAGAGGCTAGGAAGCTGAAGCTACAGGCCACCCACTACGTGTTGATCAACAACCAGCTTTACAAGCAGTCCTTCTCCATGCCACTACTCAGATGCCTTCTCCCATCCGAAGCAGATTATGCTCTCCGCGAAGTGCATGAGGGGATTTGGCAACCATCTGGAAAGCCGGTCCCTATGTCACAAGGTGCTACGGCAAGGCTATTACTAGCCGACAATGCAGAAAGATGCAGACGATCTGGTCCGAGCCTGCGACCCATGCCAGAGGCACTCAACCATTCAAAGACTCCCCTTCGCCAACCTAGTTTCCATATCCTCCGCTTGGCCCTTCGCCAAATGGGGTATGGACATCCTCGGTCCGTTCCCGCTTGCCACGGGACAGCGGAAATTTCTGTTCGTCGCCATCAATTACTTCACTAAATGGGTTGAGACGGAAGCAGTTGCACAGATAACTGAAGCACGGGCCAGAGATTTTGTATGGAGGTCCATCATTTGCCGGTTCGGCCTCCCACATACTATAATCACCGATAACGGTAAGCAGTTCGACAATTCTAAGTTCCGTCAGTTCTGTGAGGAGCACGGAATCCATCACCACCTCACCTCGGTCGGGCACCCACAATCCAACGAAGTGGCCAAAGTGACTAACAGGACCCTCCTTCAGGGGATCAAAGCTCGCCTTTCCCGAGCCCAAGGCAGGTGGGCGGATGAGCTGCATCATGTTCTGTGGGCCTACCGCACCACCCCGAGGATCCCGACAGGTGAAACCCCATTCCGACTGGCCTTCGGCACGGAGGCCGTTATCCCTGTGGAGATAGGCCTCCCATCGTTGTGGATGAAAAGCTACTCAGAGGAAGCTAGCAACGAACAACTTCGCACCAACCTCAACCTGATAGAGGATATCAGAGAGAAGGCCCGGATCAGAGTGGCTGCTTATCAACAAAGGGTGGCCCGCTATCACGCCTCCCGAGTCAAAGGGAAAGCCTTCCTGCCTGGCGATCTTGTTCTCCGAAAAGCCTATGTCTCCAAACCACTGGAACAAGGAAAGCTGGCACCAAACTGGGAAGGCCCATACCAAATAGCAGAGATCATTGGACCGGGAACCTATAAGCTGCAAGATCTAAACAGAAAATTTGTTCCCCGGACGTGGAACGCGGAAAATCTCCGTAAGTATTATCAATAGGGTATGTCCTCTATAAGTCCACTTTTATATACTTTATTATACCTTCCTGTCGGCGCATGCTTCCGTAATTTGCAACGTGAATCATCATGCATTATATTGCCAAAAATTGCGAAAGGAAACAGGTGCTGCTTATCAATCCTCGGCACGACCGAGCTACCTATCTGATCAGGAATTCTCCGAACCTCGGCTAGGCCGAGCAACAAATTCTCCGAACCTTGGCAGGGCCAAGTAAAAATTCTCCGAACCTCGGCTGGGCTGAGCAACAAATTCTTCGAACCTCGGCTGGGCCGAGCAACAAATTCTTCGAACCTCGGCGGGGCCAAGTAAAAAATCTCCGAACCTTGGCAGGGCCAAGTAAAAATTCTCAGAACCTCGGCTGGGCCGAACAACAAATTCTTCGAACCTTGGCGGGGACAAGTAAAAAATCTCTGAACCTTGGCAGGGCCAAGTAAAAAATTCTCCGAACCTCGGCTGGGCCAAGCAACAAATTCTCCGAACCTTGGCGGGGCCAAGTAAAAAATCTCCGAACCTTGGCAGGGCCAAGTAAAAAATTCTCCGAACCTCGGCTGGGCCGAGCAACAAATTCTCCAAACCTTGGCAGGGCCAAGTAAAAATTCTTCAAACCTCGGCTGGGCCGAGCAACAAATTCTCCGAACCTCGGCTGGGCCGAGCAACAAATTCTCCGAACCTTGGCAGGGCCAAGTAAAAATTCTCCGAACCTCGGCTGGGCCGAGCAACAAATTCTCCGAACCTTGGCAGGGCCAAGTAAAAATTCTTCGAACCTTGGCTGGGCCGAGCAACAAATTCTCCGAACCTCGGCTGGGCCGAGCAACAAATTCTTCGAACCTTGGCAGGGCCAAGTAAAAATTCTCCGAACCTCGGCTGGGCCGAGCAACAAATTCTCCGAACCTTGGAAGGGCCAAGTAAAAAAATTTGCCGAACCTCGGCTGGGCCGAGCAATAAATTCTCCGAACCTTGGCAGGGCCATGTAAAAATTCTTCGAACCTCGGCTGGGTCGAGCAACAAATTCTCCGAACCTTGGCGGGGCCAAGTAAAAAAAAAAATCTCCGAACCTCGCCAAGGCCGAGCCACAAATTCTCCAAACCTTGGCGGGGCCAAGTAAAAAATTCTCCAAACCTCGGCTGGGCCGAGCAATAACTCTTTGAACTAAAGTCCCGGCAAAAAACCAAAGTGCGCGGGCCCCGATTAAAGCCGAAGGACTTCCAAATAGTCCCTAGAACTTCGGCCAATTTGAGAAAAGGCACACTGAGCGAAAACCTTAAACGGACGCTAAGAATACGCCTCCGGTAAACCCCTAAAGGGTTCAACAAGCCCTACATGACCGGCCATGAACCCCAGGCAAAGCCGGGGAATTCCCCTTTGCTGCTAAAATCTTGGGGCAATGCCCCTATAGCCTGCCGAACAAAGCACCTGTCTCAAACAAAGCCGTGACTCAGCGCATGAACCGGTAGAGCCACCTAGGCTCCCCAACCATTCAATCATATACGAGTGACATTTCTCAGAGCTAAAATCCCATAAAATGAGAGGTTATCAAAAAAGGCCTTTTTCATTGATTAAAAAAGGAAAATACAAAAAGAGAAACAAAAGAAACAAAAAGAGAAAAGAAAAGAAGAGAAGAAGCCCTGGCTAGGGCTCAGTGTCACTCCCAGACGCCAGCAGGTCCTCCAGGCGTTCAGTAAGGTCGGCGACCTGCTAGCGGAGTGACACTATTTCTTCCCTCTGCCGGTCCGCCACCTGACACAGGGCCTCCGCCTCCCTCGTAGAGACAGCAACATACTCCTCGACAACCTTCTCAAGCCATTCGTGGCTTGCGAAGGATGACGCCAAGGCTTGGCCATCAACTGTAATGGTGAGGCGACTCCCGTCTGAACGCCTTGGACCGTTGATCACCTCGCCTAGTCTGTCAGGTGATTGCTCTCCACCTTGAAAAGCCATGTTGAAAGTTGCTTAAAGACTGAACCGAAAGGATGGTAGGCACCAGCACCCCGCTCATCGGTATTTATACTCTTCAGGTGAGCATCTCGATCAGTCAGACTATAAATACCGACCTGTGAGAATTCGCCACGTGTCGCCGCTTTAACTGGCGCCTATGGAATCCAAAGGGCCACGCCCCATCCCGAGCAAGATCGGTAAATGTCGACGGACTGTTCGGGAACCCCCTGAACAGAGTATCTCCCGATCTGCCGGTCCCCTGTAATGAATGCTCCCAACACTTCCCCAAGCTCATTTAAGCTGGCTGCCTTTCGAGAAACGCAAAGAGGAAAGAATTCCAGCGCCGGGTGGTGATCCTTCCCCTCGGGAGGGGCAACGTCATGAATGAAGAGCGTGGCCATGTACCACCCTGACGCCCCTCACCAAAAACCGCAGGGACCTAACATTACGACTAATAGTGGCAACTAAGTCACCTCTCTGAACCTTGGCAGGGCCGAGCAACAAATTCTCTGAACCTCGGCTAGCCCGAGCGATGAATTCTTCGAACCTCGGCTGGGCCGAGCAACAAATTCTCCGAACCTTGGCAGGGCCAAGTAAAAATTCTCTGAACCTTGGCTGGGCCGAGCAACAAATTCTCCAAACCTTGGCAGGGCCAAGTAAAAATTCTCCGAACCTCCGCTGGGCCGAGCAACAAATTCTCCGAACCTTGGCTAGGCCGAGCAACAAATTCTTCGAACCTTGGCAGGGCCAAGTAAAAAATTCACCGAACTTCGGTAGGGTCGAGCAACAAATTCTCCGAACCTCGGCTGGGCCGAACAACAGATTTTTTGAACCTTGGCGGGGCCAAGTAACAAATTCTCCGAACCTTGGCAGGGCCAAGTAAAAATTCTCCGAACCTCCGCTGGGCCGAGCAACAAATTCTCCGAACCTCGGCTAGGCCGAGCAACAAATTCTCGAACCTTGGCAGGGCCAAGTAAAAAATTCTCCGAACCTTGGCAGGGCCAAGTAAAAAATTCACCGAACTTCAGCAGGGTCGAGCAACAAATTTTCCAAACCTCGGCTGGGCCGAACAATAGATTTTTTGAACCTTGGCGGGGCCAAGTAACAAATTCTCCAAACCTCGGCTAGCCTGAGCGATGAATTCTCCGAACCTCGGTGAGGCCGGACCATAAACGTTTGGTTTACAATGGGGACAAGGCATAAAACTCTGAGCTTCTATCCAAGATAAGGAGCGTATTCTGCCACCGAACAATCTCTGATCCTCCGTTTGGACCAGGGCAGCTTGCAAGCCCCGATTAGTTTGGATGGCGCGAGATCCTCGCCTAAAACCGAATGCCACGTACCCCATGTCCAGCAACAACAAATTGGCACAGGAGAAATGAAGATTGAGAAACAGGACAGAACTCTCTTTATTCCATTGCCATCAAAATCAATTACAAATGCTTGAGAGGCGTTACAAGAGCATTGAAATGCATAAAATAAAGATAAGTACAAAACTCGGACAACTGCTCCAAAGCAGACCTGGGAGACTATGATGCTCCGGCGTCCCGACCGATGAACTGGATAAACCACAAACAGTCAGCTCGTGCCGATAATGGGCGGGCAACATGGACCAATAGTTGCGGTCAGCTTCGGTTAATAATGATATCTCGGTGACCCAACCGAGATATCAGGGTGATCGGAAAGGGTGGAAGGGATATTGCCCCGAACCATCCAACCGAAAGGCCCCCCGGCGAGTAGGTAGGAAGCCCGTGGACCCTAGCGCCGAAATGCTCTCCCAAACCGAGTGTGTACCGCCCAACCTTGCCAAGGCTCAAGGACAAGGTGTCGGCGGGCGGCACACGATCACCCCCTCCCCATGTGGTGAAAGATTCCCAGGCGGGCGAGCCCAGGAATCCAAATCGAGGGAGGAGGAGAAGTTCAAGCGAGCCATGGGGAGCCCGCGTGCACTTCCTACCATACGTCCCCAGACGGGAACCAAAAAGGTCACACTGGAAGCGCATATGTGCGCTCTTCGTGTGATCTCTGCGCCCCTCCTGTGCGCTCTCCATATGATCTCCGGGACTCATCCCCTAAGGGCGAGCCATTCTCCAGCATCTCCTTCATCACCCCAGCTGTCCGGAGGTGAAGGGCTTATGAAAGGAAAGCTCGGCCCTCCCACTCGCAACAGCAGAGAAATAAGCATAGTGGAAACTCCAATGGGAAAGAAACTTTGGGGATGACCTAACACGACCCCTCTATTCCCCTTTTTATAGGAAAAAATGAACCGAGAACAATTACCAAGGCCGTAAGCCCTGAGATTCAAACACCTGGGTCATGCCTCCATGTGGCCTCCCGGGATGAAAGCAGCACCCTATTGCGCGCCGAGCCCACTGCCTACTCTATGACGCATGCAAATATTTCCTCTTGATCCCGAATCACGATCATTAAACGCAGAGAATCGCCCACTGACCTTACGGAGACTGGCAGATTCAGGAGATCATCCTACGAAAGTAATATCCTCCAATGGTGAACGAGTGCGTGCGCCGTACGTCAAAATGACCCGCATGGGAAAAGAACAGTGCCCTAAAAAACCTTCCGGAAAGCACAAGAACAGCTTTTCACTCCCTACAGAGCCGTATTATCAATTTCGGTGAAATAAAAACATTTTCTTGTAGAATGGCAGGGCGCTGGCAGAACAGCAAAAAAAGCACGAAAACTGATTGTCCGCTGATCGCTCCCTGACGAAGTTAATCGCTCAAAGAGCTTGTGCGACAAAATTGAGCGTCTCGAAACAAAAATGAGCGCTAAGGCTACGTAAACCCTTCTTTCATTCACCAAAAAAGGAAGGAAGTGGCAAGAGGAAACGAAAAATGCTTCAGTAATCCCCCCTCGTATGTCGGCCCTAGCCGACCTACTTTATCGTCGGCCCTAGCCGATCTACTTTATCGTCGGCCATAGTCGACTTATATCGCCTGTCAGTCCTAGCCGACCTACCCTACTAGTCGATCTTAATTGATCTACTTCGTTCCTCAAGTCTTAATTAAACTGTTGCATCGCTCGAACGTGAACCGAACCTGATCGCCTTTCGGTTCATCGATCAAGGCTATCGCCCCGCCTTGGGCCAAGCCAATGCGTTCCCTTGATCCCGAAATAAAGATGACCAAATAGCGTCAACAAGCCATGAGTCGCTCGCGATTAAGGCAAAATTTGGAGTGAAGGACTGTCCAAGGAAAAACATTCAGATAGAAGTGGAAAGTTCATTCATTGAAAGATGTCAAGCAGAGCTACAACCCGAAAAACAAAACTTTGAAGTAACTTTTAAAGGTCGGGAACCACGTCCGTTCTAGAAGAATCCCCAACTACATCTGCAGAGGCATGACTTGATTCACCCTTCTCAAATGCCCTAGCCTCCTGGGCGACGGTCTGCGAATGCCTTCCAGAAACTGCGGCCTCACTGGGACCTGGGACGGCGCCAGGATCAGTATCGGAGGCGTCAATGTACTCGTCCTCCTCTTCGCCTCCAGAGTCGCTGACGTCAGGAGCTTCGGCATTGAGAAAAGAAAGATCCCATTCCGGATGCTCGCTGGATATCCTGTCTCTGCACTCTTCCACTCCAAGTTGGAAGGCGTCAGCTCCAATTACATCCTGCTCGCCCTTGAGCATGGCAAGTTGCACCTTAGCCTCGGCAACTTGCCTCTCAGCCTCCGCAACTTGAGCCCGCAGAATAACATTTTGCTCCTCGAACTCGCCGGCCCGCGTCTCGAGTTCTGAACTCCTACTCCGGCTAGATGTGAGCTCGCCTTGCAAGGCCCGATTATCCAGCCCTAACCTTGCCACCTGTGAAACCGAAATCAATCGGCACCATGAGAAACCAACAAAAGAAGCTAAGAAAGATGGGGAGAATAAGGTTATACCTCCTCCTCTTGTTGGGCCAACCTTTTGGTCAGCTCCTCGGCCTCACCCCTGGCCCTTACTTTATCGGCCCTAACCAACTCGATTCTTTCTTGGAGATTGTCAATCCTCGACCGCTTCTCTTCGACTTCTCCACGGACCTGGGATAGCTCGTTACTCAGCTGGGCTATCATCCCTTCGTGCCACTTAACACTGACTTTCAAGTCAGCAATTTCGCCATCACGCCGCCGCAGCTTCTCCTCTACTTCACTGAGCATTCTGGCCAGGCGCTTTTTCTCGTCGGCAGCCTCCTTCCCCAGCCGGCCCAAACTCTCATTGTGTTCCCACTGCATCGCCGCCACTTCCACATAATGCTTCAACTTAACTCGAGCCAGCTCCAAGCATGCGTCGTCGTTCTTTGCTAGGAGCCCCTGCAACTCCTCCACTTTACGCTTTTGCTTGGACACTTCGGCCAGGGCGGCCTGATATGACGCCTTCATCCCCGCCAAGCCTTTGTTGCTAATGGCCAGAAGTTCCTCGAACTTCTCGGACGCCTCTGCCCGCGATCGGAGTTCGGCGTTAGCTCTCCTAGCCTGAATGCTGGCCCCCATTGCCAAACTCAAACGCCAGCACATCGCTCGAGAAAGTAAAACGCTCTGCAGGATAAAAATAAGTAAGAATATGCAATCAAGTTAACCGAAAAGTGTCCACCACCCAAGAGTGATGACTCACCCGCGAGGCGTAGGCCCGTGTCATCTTCATGAGGGTCGCATTATCAATATCGGGAAGAAGATGAACACTCTCGGCCACGCCCTGCTGCCCGAACACAGCATCAACCAACTCCAATTCTGCAAACTTGTCCGCCGAGGGATCTGCACCCGGGTACAAGGCCGGCCTCATTAAAGCGGAAAACGCTTTCTCAACGCCTATGTTGAGCTACTGGGCTGACCTTCTCCACCCGAGGGGCCAACCCGAGCGACCTCCGACTGAGAAGCCTTCAGCTTCTCAGCTTCTTCCATCAGAATTCTGGCTTGAGCCTCCTCAGATAATTCGGCCAACCCAAGTGCCAGCCTCCCCAAAACCCTTCTCGGAGGAGTCTCCATTGCAGGACTCTCATCTCGCTGCGATTCCTCTTCCAACATGCCTCCTTCGGTCACTGTCGCTTGCGCCTCCCCTGCAGGCTCTGCCGAAGCCTCTATCCGGCCTGCTTCTTGAACCGCCGCAGGCGGCCCAGCGTCGCTACCACCAGACTCTCCCGCAAAAGGCCTAAGAGGGGGCTCGCCATGAATCTCTTCAACTGCGGCTGCTCCCTCTCCCTCTCCTACTGGGGGCGGGAGTAAACCCATGGTTGGGGAGTGCCCCCCGGAAGCGACGACCTCCGTCGAATCCGTCGCCGGTTCATCTTTTAAGGGGGATGCGCCCGGATGAGCCAATGGAATGTCGTCCGAACTATCCGATAGCTCCACTATAGGGGGACAAGGGATCCCAGCTGTCCTCCTCAAATCCCCCCTCGCCTCCGGCACTCCTTTCGTGGTCACACCGGCATCCGACAAGTATCTTACGGAAGTGCGAGCCTTCTTTTTAGGCCCACTTCCCTCCGCGATGCTGCTCTCCCCTGGGCGCTTACCTCTCTTCCTCTTGGCAAGGCTCGACCACGCCAACCTCTTGGCTGTAAAATAGAGGGTATACAATTAAATCTAAATGCGTTCGCCTGGACGACCAATAACGGAGAAGACAAAAGGGAGGACTCACCTTGCGGGTCCAGAGGACTAAGCCCGGCTGCGAAAAGGGCATCCTCCAATAACAAGTCATTGGCCGAGAACGCCTGGCCATTGAAGGATGTCCAAATCTCTCTCCTCTTGCTCGGACAAAGCCGGATGCGTCTCGGCATCCCGGATGAAATTTCCCCATCTCCGAGGAAAGTCAGAACCAATGTTCCCCTCAGCGATGACGAACCTACTCTTCCATCCCTTTATGGAAGACGGCTTATCCATGATTGTGTTAAAGGACCTCCTAGGTCCGATGTATGGCCACTCCGATTTCCTTCGGGTATCAGATGATAACAGGCACGGAAAAGAGGGAGAGTGGCGACGATCCGAATTTGGTGGCACATTGAGATAAATCCGATGATGCTCCACCAGCTGTTTGGGGCCACCATCGCCAGACAGATGTTATAGTGGGTCATGATTTCCTTCACCAAGGGGTGGAGAGGGAAACGGAAGCCTGCTTTCAAGCTGTCTTCGTAAACGAAGACCCCGTGCTCTAGATCTCGCGAGACCCTATGTTCAGGCTCTGGCACTCGCAGAACGACATCTGGGGGTATGCCATACATCTGGCGAATCCTCCCCACATCCTCGGCAACGATCTCCGTAGCTACGTCGTCGGGACTCATCGTTATCCTAGCCGAAAAAAGCACCGGGCGAGACGGCGAACATCGCAAAAGACGAGACTCTCCAAGAAACAGAATGAGAGAATATAACAAACATATACAGCGCTACTATCGTTTTGCTTCCCCCCTAAGGAAGCTGTTTTAAAAGAAGAGGTGCCTCGCCCGAGGCGTCCGGAACCGCCTCGATAAACGCCGCGTTAATCGAGATTTACTACGTGGAATTTTCCCAACCGTCGCCCCTGGAGGAGCCTTACCCACGAAGGCATGATGGCCCTGCCGCATTAATTAGGACATCATTGTACGGGCTGTTTAAACCAGATCATCCCATCCAAAGCGTGCCACCTGGACTTATACTCCCTATGCCCGAACCTACGCTTCGAACTAGGGAGTGGAGGGCATATGTTGGGGGGTAAAATCGTCATTGCCTCAATATCCGTGCGAGAAGACTAAGACCGACCCCATCCCTTCGCCCGCCAAAATATCCCCAAGATTCTCATAGCTCGGCTCTCCCGAGCTTCCGCAGCTTGGCTCCCCCGAGCTTCCATAGCTCGCCTTCCCCGAGCTTCCATAGCTCGGCTCCCCCGAGCTTCCATAAGCTAGGATCTTCCGAGCTTCCATAGCTCGGCTCCCCCGAGCTTCCATAAGCTCGGATCTCCCGAGCTTCCATAGCTCGGCTCCCCGAGCTTCCATAGCTCGACTCCTCCGAGCTTCTTGTAGCTCGTTTCCCTTGAGTTTTCATGGCTCGCTTCACTGAGCGATCCACGATCCAATACTCACCTCTGCGGAACCTGACGCTGGAGAGCCTAGACCTATCGTAACAACATCCCAGGCAAGGAATCATGTTGAGAAGTGGTCTAGAACCTAACATGGCTACCTAAGACCTACACACCTACCAGATCTCAAGCCATCAAGGGGCTCTCCTAGCCGTCGATCCCCTAACAAACAAGATATGGATCCCAACGGCCCGATTCAATCCATCTTCGTATCCTAACAACCCTCGAACCTTCCAGAAGGTGCTCAAGGTCCAGGTGAAAACTTATAAATATGACACTCCCAGATTCTCTCAGGTATGCGCTGACACCCTCACCCTCACTCTCACTCCCTCGCTCTCGCTAGCTGCTCGTCGGTGCTCTCTCCCTTTTTTGTGGAGCTTCCGATCGGCCGCCCCTAGAGAGACTCCCCGGAGAGATCCACCTCCCCATTTTCTGATTGATCGCCTATTTCCTCCCACTGACTTGAGCATCGGAGGGTCTTCCGCGGAGGGCCACCCCCAATGCCTCTCGCGCAAGAACTTGTGTGCAGGTCCGCCCCTGGAGATCGACTGCGCCCGAGTCGGAGGACGGATCCGGCGGCAACAACCCCCAAATCGAGGGATAAGCTTGGGGAGGAGAAAAGTTTAAGTCATACTTTCTGAAAAAACCAAAATACCCCTTTATTTTCTATTCTTCATTCTTTCACTCCTCTGGTTTATTTCATATTTTAAAGGGATATAATTATCACATAACTCTTTCCCTTCTTTTTCCTCTCTATCCAAATAAGATAATTGATATTATCCTTCATTTCTCTTTCATCCTTTCTAAATAAAAAAAGAAAGCAGCCATTCCTTTTCCTTCCTTTTTCTTTCATTCCTTCTCTTTTTTTTACTCTCTCCTTCCTTCCCCTTTAAAATCCAAACTAAGCCTAAAGAAACACATGGATGCGACCTTCCACGGACGCGTAAAGTGCGGAAACCCATGTTCTCTTCCTCACCCACCGAACTCATCATGTCACTACTTTTTCCCAAAGAAACCATCTTTGAGTAGGGGTGCAACTCGGGCTCATGAAACTCGGGTTTTCCTTAACCCTAACCCTAACCCTATTTATAAAATGTCTAACCCTAACCCTAACCCTATTTGTAAAACCTCAACCCTAACCCTATTTTTAAAAATCGGGTTCGGGTTGAGTTTCGGGTTGGAATTCGGGTTGATAGAAAAAAAAAATATATGACAATCTGAAACAAACAAGCTTAACATTGCACAAATAAGCTTTATATTGTACAAACAAGCTGAAGTTTGAAACAAACAAGCTTCACATTTCAAATTATATGTCTAAAAATATACATCTTTTACATAAGACTAAACAAAAAAAAGAGTACATTCTTAAACCAAAACATATTCAAAGTAATTCAAATGTTGCATAACATTTCAATAGCCACCATATGCATTGATGAAGTCACCTTTATCCTTCGGAAGCAGAAAATATTGAGACGATATAAAGAGCCAGTTAGAAGACCACATAAGTCTGGTATGAGTAATCTTTTCCAAGTAGCGAGACTGCATTCGACATCCAAAGCTCTCTGATTTTTTACTCATCACCCTTTTCCTAGATGTTTTAGTTTTCTGCTCATCACCTCTTCTCAGATGCTTTCATAAAATTTGGCAAACTTCATATTAGAAGTTACAAATGTCTCAAAGAAGATAATTAAAAAAAATAAAGATACTAGTTTGGCCCACCAACATTACATGATAAAATGCAATGGTTAAAGGTATATTGCTCATTTTAAAAGGTATATTCCATCAGAATCTTCAATTCTGATGGAATGTTCATACCAAGAATCATCACTTCCACAAAACTATTTTCAGCTCTACATACTTTAAACCTAACAAACAAGGCTAAATCATCACTTTCACAACACCAGTGGGCCTGCTGCTTGTGGCTTTGCGGGTTCGAGTTTTCTCGGGTTCGGGTTGACTGCAACCCTAACCCGGCCCAAGTTGCAAATCGGTCCGGGTTCAATCCGGATTCTTCGGGTTCGGATTAAGCAAATTAGAGTTTGAGTACTACTGCAAATCGGGTTGTGCGGACCGGGTTCGAGTTGAACCCGGCCCAAGTTGTACCCCTATCTTTGAGTGCAGGACGCTTTTTCCCATCTTTGAGTGCTTTACGACATTGAAGAAGCACATGCTGGGAGGGGAAAAAGAATTAAAAAAATTAGGATTAAATTTAAATCAGTAACCAAGGCAAACGCTTTGGTACTAAAGGATAAAAGCTTAAAATATTTTTTAAATTCTTTTGATGTGGATGATCCATCTACGTTCAAATCACATGTCCTTATCGTTTCAAAAATTAATTTTCAATGTAATAATTAATTAAATCATAAATACTTCTTAACAACCTATTGTACTCAACAAGGTACTACCATTTACCTTCCTTACGGTGCGTCCTTAATATCCCTACCGCACGTCAATTGAAAAAAAGATCCACGATACTATCAGTAGCCTCTCTCTTGGATCATCCCTGGGTTAAACACGATAGAAACCAAGAACATGATCAAATCCCATGCTCACAAATCTTGGGATCTATATCCCATACTTAACTTTTAAGCAAACAGTACACAGTAAAAAAATAACATACCAAATATCAAATATTTATGTACCCATCCAAACATGCAAGCCAAATATCAAATATTATAAACATATCAAAAATATCACATATCAACATTATGACAATATTAATATTAGTGCATGACCGCTCTAATACCAGTTGTTGGAATTCAAATATATATATATATTATCATATATATATATGTGCAGCAGAAGCATGCAAATTATTTAATATTCATAAAATTAATATTATCATATCAAAAGAAAAAATTATCATATAATTTTTCTAAACATAAAACATACTGATGTATTAAGGTCTCAAAGGAGTAGACACGCTCTACTATCGGATTCGAAGCTATGGTGAAAGAATTTTATGGTAGAGTTTATGGGCCAAGATACTTCACAAAATACCTACAAAATAAAATGAAACCAAAGACTTCCTCACCTTTCTTAGGATTGGTATCGAATTATAAGAGTGGGCTCACTCTTATTTTTCTATATTTCTCACAACTTTGGCGCACATAAAATAAGAGAGAAAAGGAGGAGAGAAACTTTTCCTTTTTTTTCATGTTTTTACGAAAGTCCACCTTATGTCATATTTATAGGCTCTAGGTGAATCAAAAAATACTACAAGAAAGTATAGTATTTATGGCGAACCTATTATGGCCAAATATTTTTGTCATTATAGGTTTATTTATAACGGCGAAATAAAATTAAATTCATCATAACAATTATTTATTACGATGAAATAATTTTTCGCCGTAATTAAAAGACTTATTACGATGAATTATAAAATTCATCGTAATAAGTCCACATTTTATTTTACGATTTTATTTTTTTTAATTTTTCTTTCTTTTATTACGGTGAAAACTAATTTCGCAGTAATTAAGAGACTTATTACGATGAGTTTAAAAAATCATCGTAATAATTCCACATTTTATTTTACGATATTATTTTTTTAATTTTTCTTTCTTTTTATTACGGCGAAATATTTTTTCGCCGTAATTAAAAGACTTATTACGACGAATTTTATAATTTATCTTAATAAGTCCACAATTTATTTTTTTCGCCATAATTAAAAGACTTATTACGATGAATTTTATAATTCATCGTAATAAGTCCATAATTTATTTTACGATTTTATTTTTTTAATTTTTCTTTCCTTTTATTACGGCAAAAATTAGTTTCGCCGTAATTAAAAGACTTTTTACGACGAGTTTTTAAACTCGTCGTAATAAGTCCACATTTTAATTTAAAATTTTAATTTTTTTAATTTTCTTTCTTTTTATTACGGCGAAAACGAGTTTCACCATAATTAAAAGACTTATTACGATGAGTTTTTAAACTCGTCGTAATAAGTCCACAGTTTAATTTAAAATTTTAATTTTTTTTAATTTTCTTTCTTTTTATTACGGTGAAAACGAGTTTCGCCGTAATTAAAAGACTTATTACGACGAGTTTTTAAACTCGTCGTAATAAGTCCACATTTTAATTTAAAATTTTAATTTTTTTTTAATTTTCTTTCTTTTTATTACGGCAAAAATGAGTTTCGCCGTAATTAAAAGACTTATTAGGACGAGTTTTTAAACTCGTCGTAATAAATTAAAAATATCTGCCTTACTCCCGGACCTTATTACGGCGAAATTAGCTTTCGCCGTAATAAGGTCCCTTAAAACACCGCGGAAACCCTCCCCGATTTTATTTTACTGTGAAACCCTTCCTCTCCGCCGTCTTCCCTCCCGAGCTTCTCTCCGCCGTCGGCGCCCGGACGCCGCCGCCAGCTCCCGATGAGCATTTCCTCATCATCCTGCTGTATATTAGATATCCTTAGTTTTGGAATCAGGTTCTTTCCCAATCAGTTGAACTGGAACATCTGTGGAGCAGTTCCTGGATTAACCGCCTGTCTCTCAGGCTAACCTTCCCAGTATACGCATAATTAGCCAAGCACAAATCAACTTAACTACTGGTAAGGAGAAAAAGATCCAAGGCAGTAAAGGTGTTATTGCCAACAATTTAGAGGGTGGTGGAGTTGGTTTCTTTTGGAAAGTCTGCTTCTATACATTGTTCTGATCTTATACATTTCCCTTCAAATATTTGCAGCCTTCTAACAGATCTATACTTCAGGTTTTTACAGTAGAGGTGTCCTATTGGTAATGCTTCAAGAGACCAAACAAGCGGATGACAAGTTTGTAATGATGCTATGTTTTGTTTTGGAGCCTTCAGTTTATGTTGCTGTGGTGTCAAGGATTGCTTTTCACTGCCTTTAAAAATATTTCATTTTTTTGTTTAGCTTTTTATAGAAATTTTAACTCTCTGTCATGTGGCTATCCTGATTAGAGGGTCCCTTGGTTTAGTTCTAGGATTTTCTGTTTTTCTCTTGTGCAATTCGGTGATAAGAAGATCCTTTTGGGTTCTCTTTTGTTTTCTTCGATTTCTTAACAAAAATTCTGGTATCAGACTTTTGCAAATTTGTGCAGTTGATCTTTCAAATAATCCCAATTCAGGACCTGGATAACTATAATGCATACTATAACCATTTAAGGTTCAATAATGATTATATGTCAATTCTTTTATAACCAGACTACAACATTACTAAACCTTAGTCACCACATGTAATGAAGAAAAAAAAATCAGTTATGTCTATATTATGTTTCCTAATGGATTTATTGATCCAAGCTGCTAGTTCTGTATTGTTCAATTTGAATTTCGTTTACCTTGCCTTGGGTTCAGATTGCCCGCACGCATACTTACATGCTTCACTAACACACATTTCATGCTTCCATGGTTGGAGCCTGAAGGAGGTCTATTACAATTGGTTTTTATATTATCTGCTTTCCTTTCCTGTTTTTCAATGCTTGAGTTGGGCAAGTATCTTATGTAGATTGGTGAGGGGTAATGATTGATGGAACTTCTCTATATAACAAGGTAGAAATATTTGTATCTAGATCTAAGCTACAGATTTGGGAGAGCCAGGATGGTAGAATACAGAGCATCCAAGAACTCATAAGTTTATTATTTGATATACATAGGGTGAAGAAGTACTCATTAACGTACAGAACAGAGTGAAGGAACTACCATGCAATTTTCAGAGCCTTTGATTCTATGATATTGCAGTATCCTAATCACACGATATGTAATAGATAGAACCCCAGAACATTTTAATACGATGCAATCATCATGACATGCCAAATGGCAGTGTGCTGCATGTCAAAGAATCATCCCCAACAATTGTACTGCCCATGGTGAAGCTTTCAACTGTATTAGATTATTACATTGATGCATTGATACATTGTATTAGATTATTATATTGATACATTGATACATTGTATTAGATTATTACATTAATACATTGTATTAGATTATTCCATTGATACATTGATAATTGTATTAGATTATTGTCTTAAATTATTGTTTTAAATTATTATTGTTTTTTTCAGAGAGATCCTGTTACGGGAGAGGAGCCATCAAGACTTCATCTGTGGAATACTCTTCATTTTGATAAAAAGAAGAATCAATGGATAAATGAAAAAGCTGAAGAAACCCATGTAAGTTTTATCAATTAAAAATAATATTATTGAATGTAATGTTTTATACTAAACATATTGAATTTGTTTTCTTTTCATTGCAGGCACAGTTAATAGAGCGACTTTCCTCATAGGACTCTACAGTAGAACCAATCAATGAGGATGTCATTTTGGAGGAGGTTTTAGGCTCTAGATCTGGTTATAAAAGAGGATGGGGTCCATTACCGAAGGGTACATCGAGAATTAGAGGTAGTTCTTCATCTTCTGAAAACTCACAATTAAAGGGTGAATTACATGAGTGCCGAGAGCTCATCGCTCAGCAAGAGAATAAGCTTGCTCAACAAGAAGATAAGCTCGCTCGGCAAGAGGATAAACTCACTCAGCAAGAGAAGACTATCCAGGATCTAAAGGCGACGACTGCTGAGCTCACTGCTTTCATGCGACAGTTAGTGCCTGGATATCATCCTAGTGGATCCCAGCAGACTTCACCTCCATAGTACATGTATTTTTTTTAAATTATATATTTTTTGAAACATTGTATATGATAATTTTATTGAAATGAATGAAAACTTTTATTAATTTTTTTGTGAAACTTTTATATTAGAAAATTATTTCTAGTATCGTTGCTTTAATATTATATTATTGTAACAGATGCAATACAAAAAAATATTAAAATAAAATTTTAATATTTTTAAAATTTAAAAAAAACCTATTACGGTGACTTATTTTCGCCGTAATATTAACCTATTACGGCGAAAATAGGTCGTCGTAATAGGTTTTTATTTAAATTTTAAAAATATTAAAATATTATTACAGCGACTTATTTTTGCCGTAATATCAACCTATTACGATGAAAATAACTCGCCGTAATAGGTTTTTATTTAAATTTTAAAAATATTAAATATTATTACGGCGACTTCTTTTCACCGTAATATCAACCTATTACGGCGAAAAAAAGTTGCCGTAATAGTTTTTTTTAAATTTTAAAAATAATTAAAATATTATTATGGTGACTTATTTTCATCGTAATATCAACCTATTACGGCGAAAATAAGTCGCCGTAATAATATTTTAATTAAATTAAATTTTTAAAAAATATATAACGACGATAGGTTATTGCCGTAATAGGTCTCTATTACGACGAAAATAGGTCGCCGTAATATGTTATTACGACAACTTATTTCTACGACGATTTGTAATGTATTACGATGAATTTTTTATCATCGTAATAATTTATTACGACGACTTTTGTACCTATTGCGACGAATTAATTCGTCATAATAAGTCATTTTTTTTGTAGTGAAAAAATTTTTAAATTAATTTAATTTAGATAACTTTATCTGTTACAATCTATTTTGACCGCATGAGAACAAATCTCTACGCATATACATCAACTCCTTGATCATATTAAGGAAAAGTTATTTTCTTATTTGTAACTAATTTAAAAATAATAAATAATATATCTAAATTATCAAATCTTATTTAATAATTTTAGATATTATTAATTTTAATATCTAAAAAATAAATTTATTATTTTTTTTTAATATTTTTAATAATCACATTA
Organism: Calamus simplicifolius; assembly: GCA_900491605.1. Lineage (NCBI taxonomy): Eukaryota > Viridiplantae > Streptophyta > Magnoliopsida > Arecales > Arecaceae > Calamus > Calamus simplicifolius. Next base: position 153,864 of record UESW01002376.1, on the reverse strand, counting down.
TCAAAAATATTAAAAAAATTCTCTCTTTATCAACTCATAATATGTACCACTTACAAGAACAAAATTCTCTTATGTCATGTTCCATAATAACATTTATATGCAACCATTCATATCAATTATTATATGAATAATGTGTCTAATTAAATACATTTTTATTTCATCCAATAATTAATTTATTATACTAAAATAAATATAAAAAATAATCAATCAAATTGATTATTATCTTCATAATAAACTTATTTTTATAAAATTTTAATAAATATTTTATTTAAGAAAATAAATAATTAATTACATTAATTATTTAATCCAAGAGTATTCGATGTGATTAACTTAAGACGATATGGGGACCATAGACCCATAATTTTAAACTTCAATAAACTTGAATAAACTTAATTAAAACTCTTTAATTATTTATTCAATTTATTAATCTCGAAGTTATTCCACTAAAAACTCGAGCTCTTAAAAATTACAGATTAATTTTACTCCAAAACTTGAGTTGTCCAATAATATAATCATTACATGTAATTCAACCCTCCATAATTAGTTCATAATTAGAGCTAGATGAAATAACTGTTGTACCCCTCTAATTATCTCTTGTTCCTTAAGTACCATTGATTCACTAGTTAAACCGTTAATTTATGATCGGATCATAAATTATGTGCATAACTGTTTAGCTACATAATCAATACATAAGGGAACTAATTTTAAGCTTCTTTTCAAAAGTCATGGATTCCATATCTTTAAATCACATTCCGAACCCAATGTGCTATTGAACCTCCAAAATGTAAGTATTGGGCCTAACATCAAATGGGCTTGAACGAACAAATCAAAAGATCCAGTAGCACACTCAAGAAATCTATGATTAAGTTAGGATTAAGGTTGATTTACATATGACCATTTTGTGACATAAATTGAATTCTTTATAACGGTTTTAAATAAAGATTCAAATTATATCGGTTCAAGTCCTATATAATTTATTATATATAATACCTTCACTAAGTATCTCTAAACAATAATTCAGATAAGATTATCACATTCATAATGTTCATGGACCGTATTAGTGATTAGCGATAGAAGATCCGTACTTCTATCAATCACGGACATGTTTAAATATATTAGCTATAATTTTAATCATCTTGTTATGTTATACTAAAATTACAGCCTCATAATATATTTTAATTTTTTATATAAACATTCATCTTTCATATAAACGAGGTAAGATTGAAGAAAAAAAGCTTCTTTTATTAATTAAAAAAATTAAAAGTATAAATACATATGATTTTAAGGATACTATTCCTAACAATTAATCTATCCTCTGCCTTGATGCTTGCACGCATCTTTCCTTTAGAAGAGGAACCAGTTGATGCTTGCCAAATGAGTCATTCGTAGCTTCGTGGATCTCTTGAATCAGGCCACCTTGGTGTACATTATTTCTTCATCCATACCTTGTCTTGGAAGTAGGGTAAAAAATAGATTAGATACTCATCAAATATTAATAAATCTATATCCATATCTATTTTTTTTGTTAAATATGAATGCAAATATCAATATTAGTCAATTATAAAAATTCATCTTCATATTTATTTTAGAAAAAAACATAAAGAATCTCTATATTTTTAACTTTAACCGAACACTACTCTTGCCTTTTTTTTTCCTCACTCACCTCCTTTGAATTCATCAAAATGGACAACACATTAATTCCATTAGGATATGATGCTAATGATCATTAGAATATGATGCTTCTAGTCTAAGTTGAGGTCAAATAATAGGAATATACTTACTAATATAGAGAATCAATACTAAATTAGTAATTGTATTCATATTGTAAGTTTAGATATATTGATTCATTTGACTAAAAAAATTATTATATATATATATATATGATCACTGCTCATGATTAAATAGAATATGCCTCTTATTCTAATGGTTTGCATAAAGAAGAAGACAATGCTAAGATAAAAACATTTTTACTTGCTCCAATGGTTCTCAACTCAACTCATCAAAGCCTTTTTCCAACTACATAGGGTCAGCTACTTGCTCCAATGATTGCTTTACAAATTTAAACAATAGATATTTTTCTATCTTTAATTAGCAAAGTAGCTTTCCATCTCCGGCCCTCACATTTTTCCACATCCAAGTTTCAGAGGTTTGAAATCTTTGGTATATAGAGCTTATGGGTAAGTATGAGAAGACAGATGCTTGTTCTACCTTCAACTTTGGAGTCCTTAAATTCCTCATCTCCATGAGAGATGTGAAGATAGTACTCCTTGGTTATAATCAACTTAATGATATAGGTTCACCGTATTATAAATTGGTGCTATTTTGGCACCAAATCGTTGCATTCAGAAATATCATACTGAATCAATGGGTTACCGGTGGAGTGGATTAGGGACCTCTAGTCATAAACTACCTGAAATTGGGCCAAACTCAGTGATTCAGTTTGGTTCGATTGGTTTAGGATAGTTCATCCTCCATACCAAACTAAGAAGCCGAATAGTCTTGGTTTTAGGCCAGTTTAATTTGGTTTGCCCCAAAGCAACTAGATTGAGATGATTTCGTGTACTTTTTGTGGCAACATTTAAGGTATATAGTTCTATTATGGTGGAGGTTTTAGTTGCCCTGCGTATATAGAAGAGTTAGCTAGTCTAGGAAAGTGAGGGTAATTTTGACTTAGCAAAAAGAAGAAGAAGAAGAAGAAGAAGAAGGCATGATTAACGTTTGGGGTCGAGTCAATTAGGACTTGAAAGTAGCTAAATCATAAGAATCTAACTAATATTGATGAGCTAGTGCATGCTTTGACGTGGTGATGATGGTGAAAATCATCATGTGTATATTTAGGGTTTATTTTTTTTATGTTCTATAATTTGTATTGCAAATATAATTATTTCTTTATTTATAATTTTGTGATAGCTACTAAAAGAGTAAGAGGGTGCCAACTTGTTTGATCTTGCCTTTACTATGATATATGATACATCTTGTAATAGTATATCATATTCGGCATGTATGACTTTAATCAATTGGTCATTGGATTGTTTCAAAGATTAATGGTGCCCTTATATATTAATGATGGTTCATTAGGAGTTAGTTTAGTTTGATGTTATAAAAGTTCATTAAGAAGAATGATAATCTTTGAGTTTGAATCTATTTTTACTTATATAATAATATATGATTTGTTATGTGGTTGGTTGAATTGAAAATTATTTTAAATATGATACACAAATGGATAGCATATAAATAAATTTTATTGTTTCAAACTTAAATAAAAATAAATAGCTTATGTATTATTACACTTTTTAATTTAGATTACTTAGTATTATAATTTTGAATAAGTATTATTAGCATCATATTTTGATGAAATTGATGCATTGTCTATTTTCGATCAATTCAAATGAGGTGAGTAATGAAAAAAATGTAAGGATAGTGCTTGATTTAAGTTAAAAACACTGGAAGTCTTGATAAATTTTAAATGGATGTAGATATATATTAGATACTGAAAGTATGGATATAAAATAAATATAAGATAAAAAGTTAAACTTTATTAATACTGAATAGAAAATATCAGCAAGTAAAAATTAAATTAAGTTAACACCATATTAATGTGATTTTTTTTAAAAAAAAGTTCTTGAGTGGTATATAAAATTGAATAAGATTACAAGCATATTTAGATATTTGAATACGAATTGAATAATTATCTATCCATATTTTTATTTGTTCTCTAGACTTGTATGGATATAAATGTAGATATTGATTTGATGCTCCAATTTATATCTATATTTAGATAAATTTAGATAGAAAAATAGATTTGAATAGATATTATTGAGGGGTAGAATCGTCATTACATTGATAACTGTGCGAAGGGGCTAAGATCAGCCCTATCCCTCCGCCCACTACGACATGCCCCTGAGGAACGAGCTAAACTAATATGGTCCAACAGGTCGAGCAACCCATAACCCGACTCTTCCCGAGCTACCTATAGCTCGGTTCTCCCCGAGCTGCCCATAGCTCGCCTTCCCCGAGCTACCTATAGCTTGGTTCTCCCCGAGCTTCCCATAGCTTGGCTTCCCCGAGCTACCTATAGCTCGACTTTCCCCGAGCTACCTATAATTCCGTTCTCCCCGAGCTACCTATAGCTCGGCTTCCCCGAGCTACCTATATCTCGACTCTCCCCGAGCTTTCCATAGCTCGGCTTCCCCGAGCTACCCATAGCTCGGCATCCCCGAGCTACTTATAGCTCCGTTCTCCCCGAGCTACCCATGGCTCGGCTTCCCCGAGCTACCCATAGCTCGGCTTCCCCCGAGCTTCCATAGCTCGGCTTCTCCCGAGCTTCCCATAGCTCGGCTTCCCATGAGCTTCCCATAGCTCGGCCTCCCCCGAGCTTCCTGTAGGTCGGCCTCCCCCGAGCTTCCCGTAGCTCGGCTTTCTCCGAGCCTCCCATGGCTCGGCTTCCCCCGAGCTTCCAGTGGCTCGGCCTCCTCCGAGTTTTCCGAAGCTCGGTTTCCTCGAGCTTCCACAGCTCGACTCCCATGAACAGTCCATGACTCGATACTTACCTCCGTGGAACCCGACGCGGGGAGCCTAGGCCTATCGTAACAGAATCCCAAACAAAAAATCATGTTGAAGAGTGGTCTAGGACCTAATATAACTACTTGGGACCTATGCATCTATCAGATCTCAGGCCATCAAAGAGCTCTCCTAGCCGTCGATCCCTCAACGAACAAGATACGGATCCCACCGGCCTTACAACGGCCTGATTAGATTCATTCTCGTATCCTAACAACCTTCGAACCTTCCAGAAGGCGCTCAAGATCCAGGTGATTGCCTATAAATGCGACACCCCCAGATTCTCTCAGCTACGCGCGCTCACGGCCCCTGGCTCACTCTCACTCTCACTCTCCTCCACTGCTCGTCAGCGCTCCCCTGGAGCTCCCGATTGGCCACCCCTGGAGAGACTTCCCGGAGAGATCCCTCTTCCCATTTTCTGTTGATCACCAATCTCCACTGACTTGAGAGTCAGAGGGTCTTCCGCGGAGGGCCACCCCCAACGCCTCTCACGCGAGGACTTCTGTGCAGGTCCGCCCAGGAGGAAGCCCAGACCAGGAGACTGACCGCGCCCGAGTCGAAGGACAGATCCCGGTGGCAACAGATTGGCGCTAGAGGAAGGGTCTCAAGTCCTGTTAAAACTTGAAGAAAGGAGACAAGGATCTCGATCTGGAGTAGAACCTCTCCAATGGGAAATTAGAGAAGAGCAACCTCTAAATCCCAGGACCAGGTCGTCACCCAAAGACCTGATCCGACAGGCAATACGGCGCCGCAGCCTCTGCCAGTTGAGACCCCATCACTACCTGCCATCCCGGTGACCCAGGACCAGTTCGCTGCGCTGGTCCAGCAGGTCCAAGCCCTGACCCACCTGGTTCAGGAGCGTTTCGCAGCTGCCCCTGCTCTGCACCTTCGTGGGGAGGCCGCAGCTCCCTCCTCTTCGACCACCTCCTCCTCTGGTCCGCATGATGCCACGGACCCCCCACGCTGACCCAAAGGGGACAAACTGGTCCCGCGAGGCGGCAGTAATAGGGATCCACCCAGATCTCGATGAGCCCGGACCCTTTCCTCGGTGTCCTCCTGCCATGATTCAACGCCGTCCCTGCGCTCTCCCGCCCAGCTCCTCCTCTTACTTCTGAAGAGGAGATCCATCGACAAATCTGGGAGATGCGTCAGGAGCTGGATGCCGCCAAGCAGGCCCATCCGCCCCAGCCCAAGGCGGAGCAGGGCATCCCTTTCTCCAAAGGGATCATGGAGGAAGTGATTCCCTCCCATGTCAAACTACCCGCCGTCGAGCCCTACCATGGCTCTTCTGACCCGGATGATCATCTCAGCAGCTTCTGGTCAATAATGATGTTCCACGGAGCATCCGACGCGATCCTCTGCCGCGCCTTTCCTCCACCCTCAGAGGATCTGCCCGAACCTGGTTCAACGCCTTGAAACCAGGTTCCGTTGATTCATTCGACGAGCTGAGCCATCTTTTTATTGGCCAGTTCGTCAGTAGCCGCCGTCACCGACAGAGATTCGACTCCCTCTCCGAAGTTAAGCAGAGAGAGGGGGAGTCCTTGAGAAACTACCTTGGCCGCTTCAACAAGGCCATGCTAGAGGTGGACCACCTTAATCATGAGGTGGCTATGTCCGCCTTGACGGGGGAGTTTCGAAGGAGAGCGACTTCTACCTGGCGATGGAAGTCAGCTACCCCCCAAACCTCTCCGATATGATGGCCCTGGCAGACAAATACGCCAGGGTCGAAGAATCATGGAGAGTTGCCCGCGCCGAGCTGGCAAAGAAGAAAGAACCCAAGGGTCCTGACAGGCACCGACCCGTCCGTCGACCAAGTCCACCTCGTCGCCAAAGAGCTCCCCCACCGCCGCAAGAAATCGCTCCGGAGCCGCCCAGGCAGTTCGACCGGTACACTCCGCTAACTGTACCCAGGGCGCAATCTCATGGAGATAGAGCGCCAGCTCCCCCGGCCAACTCCTCTCCGAGGGAACCCAACTAGGAGGAGATCTCACCAAATACTGCCGCTATCACCGGGAGCACGGCCACGACACTGAGGAATGCTGGCAGCTGAAAAAAAGATTGAGAGGCTGATCCAGCGAGGCCGACTGAACCAGTTCAGGAGGGCGCCTGAACCAGGGCAAGGAGGTGACCGCCAGCCCAAGCCTCAGCAGCCTCCTCCTCCTCCCAATCCACCCGTGATCGGCCATTAACATGATTGAAGAGGCCAGCGGCTCGAGCTCCAGAAATGATGACAAAGGATCGGTGCCAAAGAAAGCACGGACGGGCGAGCTCTCCTTCTCCGACGACGATCTCCGAGGGATACAGTTCCCCCATGACGATGCACTAGTTGTATCCCTCAATTTAAATGACTATGATGTAAGCCGAATCCTCGTTGACAGTGGAAGTTCTGTGAATGTTTTGTACCTTGATGTGTTTGCCAAGATGAGACTGCTCATGGAAAATCTTCGAGCCGTGGATTCCACCCTAATGGGATTCACAGGCGACATCATCATTCCGGAAGGGGTCGTAACCTTAACGGTTCGCGCAGGAACCTGGCCCCTTGTGGCCACTGTTCACACGGACTTTCTAGTAACAAAGCTCAGGTCGTCCTACAATGCTATATTCAGAAGACCCGGCCTAATGTCTCTCCAAGCCGTCGTCTCCATCCCGCACTTATCTATGAAGTTTCCCACCGGGGAGGAATTGGTGTTGTCCGAGGGAGCCAAACCATGGCTCGACAATGCTTTGTCACCAGCCTTCAATCTAGGATCCCTGAGGTTGACGGGCTAGATGCTCGGGAGGACTTCGCCGAGCAACGAGGGAAACCAGCCGAAGAACTGGAAGAAGTGCCGCTGGACGAGGCTCGTCCCGACCGAACCATAAAGATTGGGTCACTGCTAAAGGGCGAACCTCGGTGCGAGTTGATCAAATTTCTTCGAAGCAACGCCGATGTCTTCGCCTGGTCCACCTCTGACATGCCAAGGATCAGCCCCGAAGTTCTCATCCATCGTCTTAACGTGGACGAGATGTATCGGCCTGTCAAGCAAAAGAAGAGGAGCTTTGCCCCAGAGCGGCAGAGGGCCATTGAAGAGGAGGTTGATAAACTCATCAAGGCAAACTTCGTCCGAGAGGTAAATTACCCGAACTGGCTATCGAATGTCGTCATGGTGAAGAAGTCGAATGGCAAGTGGTAGATTTGCATCGACTTCACTGACCTCAACAAAGCATGCCCGAAGGATAGCTTCCCTCTCCCCCGGATTGATCAACTTGTGGACGCCACCTCGGGTCATCAAATGTTGATATTCATGGATGCATACTCCGGCTACAACCAGATTCGGATGCCCCCGAAGACGAAGAAAAGACCGCCTTCATAACCGACCGAGGTACTTACTGTTACCGTGTTATGCCTTTTGGTCTTAAAAATGCAGGAGCCACCTACCAAAGGCTGGTCAACAAAGTGTTCAAGGAGCAAATCGGCCAAAACATGGAGGTGTATGTCGACGACATGCTGGTCAAAAGCAAAGAAGCATCACAGCACATCGAGGACCTCTCGGAGAGTTTTGCGACACTCCGCAAGTATCAGATGAAGCTCAATCCGACTACGTGCGCCTTCGGCGTTAACTCTGGGAAGTTCCTTGGCTTCATGGTCTCCCAGCGGGGTATCGAAGCTAACCCCCAGAAGATCCAAGCTCTTCAACAGATGGCGCCTCCGACATCTATTAAAGAAGTCCAGTGCCTAACCGGGAGGATAGCGGCTCTCAACCACTTCGTGGCACGCTCAGCCGAAAGATGCCTCCCCTTCTTCAAAACTCTTCGGTCGGCTAAGAACTTCCAGTGGACCCCCGAGTGTCAAAAATCATTCCAAGATCTCAAGAAGTACCTCGGCTCTTCCCCACTCCTCAGCAGTCCAAATCCTGGCGAGACACTATTCCTGTATCTGGCTATTTCAAAAGGTGTCGTTTGCTTGGTTTTGGTCAGGGAAGAAAACAAGGTCCATAAGCTAATTTATTACATCAGCAAGCTACTCCGCGACGCGGAGACAAGGTATAGCCGAATTGAAAAGATGGTGTTGGCCTTGATCACCTCAGTTTGGAAGTTGCGGCCATACTTCCAGGTGCATTCTGTGACAGTCCTGACAGACCAACCCATTAAGGCGGTGGTCCACCGCCCGAGACATCAGGGAGAATGACTAAGTGGGCCATCGAGCTGAGCGAGCATGATATCCATTTTCAACCTCGCCCGGCCATCAAAGCTCAGGTGCTAGCCGATTTCCTCCTCGAGTGTACCATCCTAGAGGATGGCTCCACCCCCGACTCCCCCGAGAAATCGAAATCCGGCGCTCGATGGCTCCTCCATGTCGACGGGTCATCCAACCCTCATCGCTCCGGTGCGGGCTTGGTTCTCACCAGCCCGGAGGGGGCGACCTTTGAATATGGCGTCCGCTTCTCCTTCCCAGCCTCCAACAACGAAGCTGAGTATGAAGCCTTGCTGGCCGGCTTCCGAATCACCCGTAGCCTTAAGGTGGAGAAACTTAATGCCTTCACCAACTCCCAACTAGTGGCAGGTCATGTTCGAGGGGAGTTTGAAGCTCGGGAACCGAACATGATCCGATATCTCCAAGAGATTCGGAGCCTATTCTCCCATTTTCCCGAATTCGAGATTATTCAGATTCCTAGATCTGAGAATGCCCGTGCTGACCTGTTGTCTCGGTTGGCAACGGCGAAATCTATGGATGCCGAGCAAAAATTTCACCTGGAGATCTTAGAGAGACCCAGCGTCGTGGAAGCCGACCGAGTAATGCAAGTTGAGGTCGAGCCATCATGGTTCGACCCCGTTCTGAGGTACCTCAAAGAAGGGTCACTTCCGTCCGACCGGAGAGAAGCCAGAAGGCTAAAGCTGCAGGCCATCCATTATGTGTTGATCGACGATTAGCTCTACAAACGGTCCTTCTCCATGCCATTGCTCAGATGTCTTCGCCAGTCTGAAGCAGATTATGCCCTCCGTGAAGTGCATGAGGGGATTTGTGGCAACCACCTGGGAAGCCGGTCCCTATGTCACAAGGTGCTACGTCAAGGCTACTATTGGCCGACCATGCAGAAGGATGCAGACGACCTTGTCCGAGCTTGCGACCCATGCCAGAGGCACTCAAACATTCAGAGGCTCCCCTCCGCCAACCTAGCTCCCGTATCCTCCGCTTGGCCCTTTGCCAAGTGGGGGATGGACATCCTCGACCTGTTTCCGCTTGCCACGGAATAGCGGAAATTTCTATTCGTCGCCATCAATTATTTCACTAAATGGGTCGAGGCGGAGGCAGTTGCACAAATAACCGAAGCACGGGCCAAGGATTTTGTATGGAGGTCCATCATCTGCCGCTTCGGCCTCCCGCACACTATAATCACTGATAACGGCAGGCAATTTGACAATCCGAAGTTCCGCCAGTTCTACGAAGAGCACGGGATCCGTCACCACCTTACCTAGGTCGGGCATCCGCAAGCCAACGGAGCAGCCGAAGTAACCAACCGGACTTTGCTTCAAGGGATCAAAGCTCGGCTCTCCAGGGCCCGAGGCAGGTGGGCAGACAAGTTGCACCATGTCCTGTGGGCCTACCGCACCACACCAAGAGTACCCACAGGAGAAACCCCATTCCGGATGGCCTTCGGCATAGAGGCCATTATCCCAGTGGAGATAGGTCTCCCCTCGCTGCGGGTGGAAAGCTACTCAGAGGAAGCCAGCGAGGAGCAACTCCGCACCAACCTCGACTTGATAGAGGAGGTCAGGGAAAAGGCTCGAATCAGAATGGCCGCCTACCAGCAAAGGGTGGTCCACTACCACGCCTCCAGAGTCAAAGGAAAAGCCTTCTCGCCCGGTGACCTTGTTCTCTGGAAAGCGTCTGTCTCCAAACCGCTGGAGCAAGGAAAGTTGGCCCCAAACTGGGAAGGCCCTTACCAAGTAGCGGAGATCGTCAGACCCGGGACCTACAAGCTGCAAGATCTAGGCGAAAAATCCATCCCTCGGACGTGGAGTTCGGACAATCTCCGTAAGTATTATCAGTAGGGTACGCCCTTTATAAGCTCGCCTTATTAAATCTTTGTCGGCACATGTTTCATAATTCGCAACATGAATCACCACACATTATGTCGCCAAAAATTATGAAAAGAAACAGGTGCTACTTACCAATCCTCGGCACGACCGAGTTACCTTTTCAAGCAGGAAAATCTCTGAACCTCGGCTGGGCCGAGCAGGAAAATCTCCGAACCTCGGCTAGGCCGAGCAACTAATCTCCGAACCTTGGCTGGGCCGAGCAACTTATCCCCGAACCTCGGCTGGGCCGAGCAACTAATCTCCAAACCTCGGCTGGGCCGAGCAACTTATCTCCGAACCTCGGCTGGGCTGAGCAATTAATCTCCGAACCTCGGCTGGGCCGAGCAACTTATCTCTGAACCTCGGCTAGGCCGAGCAACTAATCTCCAAACCTCGGCTGGGCCGAGCAACTTATCTCCGAACCTCGGCTGGGCCGAGCAATTTGTATCTGAACCTCGGCTAGGCCGAGCAACTACCCTCCGAACCTCGGCTGGGCCAAGCAACTACTCTCCGAACCTCGGCGGGGCCGAGCAATAATTCTTCGAACCTCGGCTGGGCCGAGCAATAGTTCTTCGAACTAAAGTCCCGGCAAAAAACCAAAGCACACGAGCCCCGATTAAAGCCGAAGGACTTCCAAACAGTCCCCAGAACTTCGGCCAGTGTGAAAAAACACACTGTGCAAAACCATCGACAGACACAAAGTGTGCGCCTCCAGCAAACCCCTAAAAGGTTCGGCGGATCCTACATGACAAGCTGTGAACCCTAGGCAAAGTCGGGAAATCCCCCATGCTACTAAAATCCCTGGGCAATGCCCCTATAACCTATCGCCCAAAAGGCCTATTTTAAACGAGGCCATGACTCAGCGCGTAAACCAATGAAGCCACCCAGGCTCCCCGACTATTCTAACAGAAACGAACGGCTCTTCTTTAAGCCAAACGACGATCTCGGAGAATAAGAGGTTGTCAAAAAAGGCCTTTTTCATTGATCAGAAAAGTAAATACAAAAAGAGAAGGAGAAAAAACAAAAAGAAAGAAAGTGGCCCTCGCAGGGACCTAACGCCTTCCCTAGGGAGCTGCCGAGTCTTCCACAGGGCGGGACATTCTGGCGACTTGCTGGCGGAGGGATGCAATCTCCTCCTCCTGCCGACGAATGACTCGGCGAAGGGCCTCGGTCTCCCTCGCAGAGACGGCAAGATACTCCTCAACTGCCTTCTCAAGCCGCTCATGGCTTGCGAAGGCCGATGCCAGGGCTAGGCCATCAACCACGACGGTGGGGCGACCCTCCTCGGAGCCCCTATGGCCGTTAATCACTGCGCCTAATCCGTTAGGTGATTGCTCTCCACCTTGAAAAGTCATGTCAAGAGCTGTTGAGAGGCTAACCAAAAAGGACGGTGAATGCTGGCACCCCTCTTATCTGTATTTATACTCCTCAGGCGAGTATCTCGATCAGTCGGGTCATAAATACCAACCCATGGGAATTCGCCATGCGTCGCTGCTTTAACTGGCGACCACAGGACCCGAAGGGCCACGCCCCTTCCCGAGCAAAATCGGTAAACTTTGATGAACTGTTTGGGAACCCCCCTCTTTCTCTAGAAACGGGGTTCCTCCCGATCTGCCGGGCCCTCGCAGTAAATGCCCTCAATACTCCTCCAAGCTATCTTAAATTGGCCGCCCTTTGGAAAATGTGAAAAAGAAAGAGCGCCAGCACCTGACGATAATTCACTCCCTCGGGAGTGGCCAAATCATAAATGATGAGCATACCCATGCGCCGCCCGTTCTGCTTTGACACTCCTCGCCGAGCCTCACAGGGACCAAGTATCATGACTCACAGTGACGACTACGTCATCTCTCCAAGCTCTAAATCTCCGAACCTTGGCTGGGCCAAGTGACCATTCTCCGAACCTCGGCTGGGCCGAGTAACTATTCTCCGAACCTTGGCTGGGCCAAGTAACCATTCTCCGAACCTCGACCGGGCCGAGTAACCATTCTCCAAACCTTGGCAGGGTCGGGCCATAAATCTCCGAACCCCAATAAGGTCGAGTAATAAATCTCCGAGCTTTGACCAGAGTCAAGGAATACGTTCTACCGCCGAACAATCTCCAAATTTTCGTCCGGATTTGGGCGCTTACGAGCCCCGACTGGCTCGAATAGCGCATGATCCTCGTCCAAAAATGAACGAGATGTCCTTATGCCTCGTTTCGTCGCCAACAGCAACAACTCTTGGTGCAAAAGAGACAGGAATTAAGAAAAAGAACAAAGCTTTCTTTATTTCATTGCCATCGAAACCAATTACAACCGCCTGAGAGGCATTACAAGAGCATTGAAATGCATAAAATAAAGACGGGTACAAAACTCGGGCGAACTACTCCAAAGCAGATCCGGGCAACTGCGATGCTCCGGCGTCTGGACCGACAAATCAGATAAACCACGAACGGTTAGCCCGAGCTGATAATGGGCGGACGACGTGGACCAACCGTTGCGGCCAGCTTCGGTAAATAATGATATCTCGGCGACCCAACTGGGATATCAGAATAATCAGAAAGGATGGACGGGATATTACCCCAAACCACCCGACCGAGAGGCCCCCCGATGAGTAGGAAGGAAGCTCGCAGACCCTGGCACCAGAGCGCTCCTCCAAACCAGGTGTGTACCGCTCCACCTTGCCCAAACTCAAAGGCAAGGTACCTGCGGGCGGCACACCATCACCCCCTCCCCATGTAGCGAAAGTTCCCCAGGCGGGCAAGCCTAGGAATCCGGGCTAGGGGAGGAGGAGAAGTTCACGCGAGTCATGGGAAGCCCGCGTACACTTCCTACCGTACGTCCCCAAGGGGGAACCACAAAGGACACACAGGAAGCGTATGTGTGTTCTCTCCGTGCGATCCCTGCGGACCTCTTGTGCGCTCTCCATACGATATCTAAAGATCCTTTCTTGAGGGCAAGCCACCCCCAGCGGCTCCTTTGTCACCCCAGCTATCCAGGGGATAGCGGCGACTTCCAGGGGACAAGCTCGATTCTCCCGCAATAAACCTTGGAGAAACAAGCATCATAAGTATCTTCATGGTTCACAGAAAAGAAAATTTCGGGATGGCCCAACACACCCCTCTTTCCCCCTTTTTATAAGCAAAGGCGGACCGGGAACAACTATCAGAGTGAAAAACCCCGGGACTTAAAACACCAGGCCTGCGCCACCATGCGGCCTCCTGAAATGAAAACAGCGCCCCCCAATGCGCGCCAGGCACATCGCCCGAACCATGACATGGGCCAAAAGATTACTTCTGACCCCAGATCATGAGCTTTTAATGCATGAAACCGTCCGCTGACCTTGCGGATACTGGTAGATCCGGGAGATCGTCCTGCGAAAAAGACATCCTCCAATGGCAAATGAGTACTAACATCGCACGCCAAAGCAACCCATGTTGGAAAAGGTCGACATAATAAAGGCTCGCTGGAAATTGCCAGGCGACCTTTTGCTAGCCACAGGGCCGTACCACCTACTTCAGTGAAACGAGAATCGACCCACCTTGGAAAAGATAAAACACTGGTAGGGGTAATAAATAGAGATAAGGAGATGGCAGCGGTGATTCAGCGAACCCCCAGTTCGGGGACAAACTCCCCTCTTTTCATCAAGGATGCAATTTTAGTTTGATCACTAATAAAACAAACTCCCTCGGCCCAAGTCGAGCCATTTCATTCTTCTGCCCTAGCCGAGCTACTTCGTCCCTCGGCCCTAGCCAAGCCATTTCATTCTTCGGCCCTAGCCGAGCTACTTTGTCCCTCGGCCCTAGCCGAGCCATTTTGTCCCTCGGCCCTAGCCGAGCCATTTCATTCTTCGGCCCTAGCCGAGCTACTTTGTCCCTCGGCCCTAGCTGAGCCATTTTGTCCCTTGGCCCTAGTCGAGCCATTTCATTCTTCGGCCCTAGCCGACTACTTTGTCCCTCGGCCCTAGCCGAGCCATTTTGTCCCTCGGCCCTAGCCGAGCCATTTCATTCTTCGGCCCTAGCCGAGCTACTTCGTCCCTCGGCCCAAGCCGAGCCTTTTCATTCTTCGGCCCTAGCCGAGTTACTTTGTCCCTCGGCCCAAGCCGAGCCATTTCATTCTCGGCCCTAGCCGAGCTACTTCGTCCCTCGGCCCTTGAAAAGCTACCTCATTCTTCAGACTTGGTCGAACCACCGCGTCATTCGGCCTAAGCCGAGTTAAATCATCTCTCAACCTCTACATTGTCGCCCGACCTTTTCGTCAAGATAGTCCCTATGCCTTGGCCTCTACTAGGGTGTTTCTCCAAAATTCGAGACAGGAAACCACCCAGGAAAGACAAGCGAATGAAAAATGGTTGATTCATTTATTTATTGACTTCCAGTTGAAATACAAAACAAAAGAAAGGAAAAGTGCATATAGTCCCCCAAAGGGTCAGGACTTGGGGTCAATCCCAGCATCTCCTGCGGCAGCATCAGCAGGGGCTTCGCTTGCCCCCCCCCTTTCTCGAAGGTGTCACGGCGGGATACATCGGTAGTCGCATCGACTCCCAGAATAGCTTCAAGGTCGACATCAGATATTTCTCCATACTCATCCTCCTCGACCCCCGGGGTGTACGCTTCATAATGTTCGGCTTCCAGGCACGACAGGTCCAGGTCAGGATAAGCCTGGGCAACCTTAGCCCGCGCCTCATCTTCGCCCAGCTGAAATGCATCGGCGCAGGCCTCCCTGCATTCATCGGCAAATTCGGTAGATTTCTTGTACTCCTCCACCACCGAAGAGGCCCGCGCATTTGCCTCAGCTAATTGCTTCTCCAGTTCGGAGATCTTTCGGTGCCTCGAGGCCGCCTCCTCTCCAAACACCGCTAATCGCCCCTGAAATTCCTGCCTCACCCCGTTCAACTGCAGGCAAAAAGCCAAGTAAAGCGAAAGTCGAAAGATCAAAATGAGTGAAACTAATAGTGCCCTACCTGCTCCTCCCGCCGAGCTAGCTCACCCTCCAGCACGTGGACCCTGTTGAGAGCCCTAGACTTAGCCGATTGGTTATGGCGAAGGCTCTCTTTTAGCTCATCAACCCGGGACTGGGTATCTCCAATTTCTTGACGGGCAAAGTCGATCTCGTCAGACAGTCGGGCAGCTCGTTCATCCGACCACTTTAGCCGATCCTTTGTATCGGCGAGCTCTTTATTTAGGCGGGTAAGGTGGTCCTGCTGCCACTGGCATTTATGCTCTTCCTCCTCGAGCCTTTTGCTCCAGCTGGCTTTATCTTCGGTGTGGCTGGCTTTCAGCTGGTCCCACCTCTTATCAAAGAACAGTTGCATGGATTTAACCTTGCTCTCGTGCTCCGCCCTGGCCTAAGAAAGCTCCAGACTAGCCTTCTCGGATTGCTCACGGAAGCCTTGGAGCTCACCAATCTGTATGGTGAGTTGAGAGGCTCTTTCCCTCTCAACCGCAAGAATCCTGTGGGTCTCCCCAAGCTCCCACTAGAGTTCACCAACCTGTGCGGCGAGTCGAGGGGCTCTCTCCCTCTCAACCGCAAGAATCCTGCGAGCCTCCTCGAGCTCCCTCTGGAGGACCACCAGGGCTCGAGAGAGTTTATCAGTAGAACCTGCCCTCTCCTTGAAGTGATCGGCCTCATAGCGGGCCCGATCCCAAGCTCCAACAGCCAGATGCAAGCGCCATTTCAGTGCCCTCATAATCAGGGCACTCTGCAAAAAAGGATCACACGCATAAAAGACATAGTCAAACTAATCGATTAAAGACCCAACTCCGGTGCGACAACCTACTCGAGACGCGTAGTCTGTGGCGATCCTTGTGAGAGCAAAATCGTCTATCTCGGGAAGAAGAAAAGCCTCACTCGGCACCCCGAAGTGGCGGAAGGCTATCTCAACAAGGTCCTCCGAATGACCCCCTCCTGTTGAGGAACTCTCCTCCCCTTGGAACGCGGACCGCATCAGAGCGGAGAACCTGGCGCTCACTTCCGGGTCGCATGAGTGGAAGTCTGCGCCCAAGGAGCCAGCCAAAACACCCGCGACCCATGAACTTCTTGGTAGGCCAGCTTCCACCGCCAGGGCCCTCGCTTGAGAAGCTTCGGACGCTTCGACTCCGGCGAGGGAGCCCCGGCCGGAGCATCTCCTTCGCTCACCGGCTCCCCTCCTTCTCCTTCCTATTCTTCTTCTCCTGCTTCTACCCCCTCAGAAATCCCCCTGTCCACAATAGACTCTTCAGGAACTTCAGCTTCCCCCGAAGCCTCCTGTGCCTCAACGGAAGGCCCTTCACCAGAAAGCCCCCCGTGAATTTTGGTCGTTGGTTCGGCAGGTTCAGCCATCTCCTCGTCGCCCGCTGGCTCTCCTACCGGTGACCCAGGCCGAACCTCAGCAGCCACAACCTCTTCCCCCACCTCGATGGAAGCGAAGGTCGCTCCCACCTCCTCCTGTAACCTCGCCGAGCCACTGGCCTCCAATGAGATAGACCGAACCGCCTCACCCACGAGGACCCCCAAGCCAACCAGCGTTTCTCCTTCGCCATCATCAGACAAAACAACAACGAGGGGGGGAGGAAACCTCACAGCCTCCACCGAAACCCCCGCAACTTCCCGGTCTTCGCCCCTAGACAGACCCTCCTCCGGCGCCAAAAGATCGTGCACCCCCGAAACTTCGATAGTTTCAGCCCGCGGCAATGAGGAGCGCCGACTATCACCGTCCCCCCGATCACCCTAGAGCGGGAGCCGGAAGGGCGAGGCCTCTTCTCAGACTGACGCTTGCTGCTGGAGCCAGATCTCCTGCGGCGCTTTCCCAGCTCCTCCCTCATCTGGTCTGCGAACGCCGACCTTTCGGCTATAGGGGCAGTATGATTCGCCCGTTAGTTCGCACAGAAATCAAAGATGGAGCCACGCTAAACTATCAACTACGAGGTAATACTCACCGTGAGGATCGACGGGACTCAACCCGGCCACGAAGAGAGCGTCCTCCGATAGGAGAATGCTGGCTGGGAGCGCCCGACTGCCGCGCAGCACAATCAAATCCCTTTTCTCCGAATCAGTTAACTCCAGGTGCGCTTCTGGATCCTTCACGTACTGCCCCCATACCCGAGGGAAGTCCAAACCAATGTTTCCCCCGACTATGAAGAACCGCGACTTCCACTCCTTTATCGACGACGGGTTATCCGATATCATCTTAAAGGATCTCTGGGGATCGATGTAATGCCATTCTGAGGCCCTCCCGGAGACCAGATTGAAATACACCCTGAATAGCGAAAGGGTCGCGGTCACCCCGAGGTGTTTGCACAACGAGATAAACCCGATAAGGTTGCGCCAACTGTTGGGGGCCACCATGGTGAAGCATATGTTGTAGAACTTCATCACCTCCCGCACCAACGGATGAAGAGGGAACCGGAGACCTGCCCTCAAGCTTTCCTCATAACAGAACGCCCCATCCCCTAATCCGGATGTCACCCTATCCTCAGCCGTCGGGAACAACAAGACGACATCCTGGGGGATTTTGTACAAGCGGCGCATCCGTTCCAAATCCGCCAAGGTCACCTCCGAAGCCTGGTCGCTTGGGCTCACCATATCTTCGATCGCAAGAAATGCTAAGCAAGATCACAACGAAAATGGGAAGACGAAGTTCTTTAAAGGAGAGCGAAAAGGGCACTATAAATAAGGATAGCGCCGCCACGACTTCATTTCTTCAATTGAAACCGCCTCAAGGTGAGGGTGAGGCGTCCCAACCTAGGCGTCCAGAACTGCCACTACGGGCGCCGTGAAAATTGAGATTTCCCACGCAGCGCCTCCCCAGCCGTTACCTTCGCCCCTAAGGAATGAAGGATCCACCTTGGAAAGGCAAGACGGTCCCATGGCATTAATTAGGGCATCATTGCGCAGGCTATCAAATACGCATCCCCAAATGCAGATCGCGCCACTTAAGCCTATACTCCCTACGCCCGAACCTATGCTTCGAACTAGGGAGTGGGGGGCATGTGTTGAGGGATAGAATCGTCATTGCATTGATAACTATGCGAAGGGGCTAAGATAAGCCCCATCCCTCCGCCCACTACGACATGCCCCCGAGGAACGAGCTAAACTAATGTGGTCCAACAGGTCGAGCAACCCATAACCCGACTCTCCCCGAGCTACCTATAGCTCGGTTCTCCACGAGCTGCCCATAGCTCGTCTTCCCCGAGCTACCTATAGCTCGACTCTCCCCGAGCTACCTATAGCTCGGTTTCCCCGAGCTGCCTATAGCTCGGCTTCCCCGAGCTACCTATAGCTTGACTTTCCTTGAGCTACTTATAGCTCGACTTCCCCGAGCTACCTATAGCTCGGTTCTCCCCGAGCTACCTATAGCTCGGCTCCCCTGAGCTACCCATAGCTCGGTTCTCCCCGAGCTGCCCATAGCTCGGCTTCCCCGAGCTACCCATGGCTCGGCTTCCCCCGAGCTGCCCATAGTTTGACTCTCCCAAGCTACCTATAGCTCGGCTTCCCCAAGCTGCCCATAGCTCGGCTTCCCCGAGATACCTATAGCTCGGTTCTCCCTGAGCTGCCCATAGCTCGGCTTCCTGGAGCTACCTATAGCTCGACTCTCCCCAAGCTGCCCATAGCTCGGCTCCCCCGAGCTTCCTATAACTCACTTCTCCCCGAGCTACCTATAGCTCGGCTTCCCCGAGCTACCTATAGCTCAACCTTCCCCGAGCTACCTATAGCTCGGCTTTCCCGAGCTTCCACAGCTCGTTTTCCCCGAGCCTCCCATGGCTCGGCTTCCTCCGAGCTTCCCATAGCTCGGCTTCCTCCGAGCTTCCCGTAGCTCGGCTTTCTTCGAGCTACCTGTAGCTCGGCTACCCCCGAGCCTCCCATGACTCGGCTTTCCCCGAGCCTCCCATGGTTCGGCTTCCCCCGAGCTTCCAGTGGCTCGGCCTTCTCTGAGCTTCCCGAAGCTCGGTTTCCTCGAGCTTCCATAGCTCGACTCTCATGAACAGTCCATGACTCGATACTCACCTCCGTGGAACCCGATGCGGGAGAGCCTAGGCCTATCGTAACAGAATCCCAAACAAAGAATCATGTTGAAGAGTGGTCTAGGACCTAATATAACTACCTGGGACCTACGCATCTATCAGATTTCAGGCCATCAAAGAGCTCTCCTAGCCGTCGATCCCTCAACGAACAAGATACGGATCCCACCGGCCTTACAACGACCTGATTCGATTCACTTCCGTATCCTAACAACCTTCGAACCTTCCAGAAGGCGCTCAAGATCCAAGTGATTGCCTATAAATGCGACACCCCTAGATTCTCTCAGGTACGCGCGCTCATGGCCCCTGGCTCACTCTCACTCTCACTCTCCTCCACTGCTCGTCGGTGCTCCCCTGGAGCTTCCGATTGGCCACCCCTGGAGAGACTTCCCGGAGAGATCCCTCTTCCTATTTTCTGTTGATCACCGATCCCCACTGACTTAAGCGTCGGAGGGTCTTCTACGGAGGGTCATCCCCAACGCCTCTCGCGCGAGGACTTCTATGCAGGTCCGCCCAGGAGGAAGCCCAGACCAGAAGACCGACCGCGCTCGAGTCGAAGGACAGATCCCGACGGCAACAGATATTATTTGATTCGCTTTCATTACTTTTTGAGAGGATTGCTTGCTCAGGATAGAGGTTTCCATCGATCATTCTAGCAATCTCTAAGTTAATTTAATTTTTTAATATATATGTACCTTGCGATTTTGACAAGGAACTACTCGGCTGTTTATATTGAAAGCCGTGTTCTACTCCGGCAAACATGCAGCATAATGTGCTAGATGCTTGGGAATTCTTTGCTTGAGGAAATATTTATCTAAGAAGTCAAATCTCAAATTTTTTGCAAGACAATACCAAGTTGATAGTTTTCGAGTGTCATATCATCATACATGGTATTTTGAGAAGAGACACATGAATTCTAAATGGCATACCAAAACTCCTCTTCTTACTCGGTGAAATGTGCTTGTAGTTTGTTAAGATGGACTGAAAACAGAATTTTGGATACAAATTTGTCCTCTTGGAGTAAAACAAAATTGGGAGAGCATGTGACCTAGCGTTGGTAAAAGGGGGAAAAAAAAAACGTCAAGATAAATGGCTTGAGGGGAGCTGCTATATACACCACAAAAATTACTCTTTATACCCCAAAATTTTACAATTGTTTAAATTACTTTCCATATCAACAAAATTTTTCTTTCTACACCTCCTCAAATTTTAAAAATTTTAAAAATACCCTCACACCCTATTCCCTTTTTTTCTCCGAATCCTAAATTTCTTTCCATACCCTTCTTCCCACACTCATCTTCTTCCCCGTTCCAACTGAGAGACTTTTTTTCCTTCGCGGCAAGAGACGATGAGAGGTGGCGGCGAGAGGCGACGACAAGAGGCAGCAAGAGAAGGCATTACCTCTAGTGGATAAAATTAAACTTCTATCTTTTATCTGATAAGAGTTAAAGCTAAATTATGAATAAATTTAAATTTAAATTAATTTAATTTTAAATAAAAGAATTGGACAAAGAATGTCATGTTAAAAAAAAAGACATTGCCTCTAGTGGGTCCATCTTAGAAATCCCATGAAAATCATGGGAATAAGATTGAAAAAAAGAGAGGAGGGGAACCGAATGCATTCTGGGTTGAATATGCCAATGCTAGGAATCGAACACTGGGAATGGTAATGGAATGTTCGGCATGTTAGGCCGAACACCATATATATGTTCGTCCTGATCAGGCCGAACAGTGTTACCGTTCAGCTTGATCAGGCAGAACATATATTGAGGGGAATGATCGGTTGAGAAAACTGAAACATGAGGGAAGAGGGGGGTGATTGAGGGTGGGGTGTTGAGAGAAATTTCAGAGGGTACAAAGGTTATTACATAGTGAGATAAATTGAGTATTTTATTTTTTTTAAGTGTGTGTTACTGTTCGGCCTGATTAGGCCGAACATGTATTGAGGGGAATAAGGGGTTAAGGAAACTAAAATGGTATGGGGGGTGATTGAGGGTAGGGTGTTGAGAAAAATTTTAGAGGATATAAAGGTTATTACACAATGGGTAAATTGGGTATTTTATTTTTTTTAAGTGTGGGTATAGAGAGTAATATTTGTGGTGTATATAGAAATTCCCTAGCCTAAGAACTGGGCCTTGAGTGCACAACTCTCAAAAAGATAGGTCATTTACCTAATTAACCTTAACCAAACCAAAATCTGACCCTTAACCTAAAGCTGGCCTAACTCCAAGAGTTATTTAGGCTGTGTTTGATAGCTTTTTGGCTTTCCCTAAATAAATGTACAGGATAGCATTTATCCAGGGGATAGCTGAGGGGATAAGCACTTTTTTAAAATTATCACTTGCCATCAAGGGATAACTTTAGTTATTCCTGGGTTATCTAGGGAATAAGTTCAGGGGATAACCCATGGTTAAACATGGGTTATCCCCTCTGATTAAACTTTTCATCACTATCCCATGTAGCTATAGCATTTAGGGATAAGGGGGGATATCTAGGGGATATCCCTAGATATCCCTCTTATCCATCATATCAAACACACCCTTAGGTTCTACACCCGATCGATAAGATATCCCCTAGATATCCCTCTTATCCATCATATCAAACACACCCTTAGGTTCTACACCCGATCGATAAGAACCTTCAGCCATGGCACTCTATGTGGGATGGTTCCAATGATGGTCCGGAGCATTTCCAACAGATCAGATCAAAGAAGCCATGGAATGAATGGTTAATCCCTATTTTGCAAGGGTATGATAAATCACATGAACAATGAAATCCATCATCCTTAAAAATGAGGGTTGTTTGTCTCCTCTCTCTCATATTTACTCTCTCAAGCCACGTCAACGTAACCATCCTTTTAGAACAAAGGTTCCTCTTTGGATAACGACCCCTCACCTTTTTTTTTTGTTTTTTTATATTCCCTCCAATAATGCCCCTTTAAAAAGTGTATCTCAGAATAATGTTCCAAAAAAAAAATTGTTTTCCTAAATAATGTGGAGTAGATCATAGCTAGGGAATGCCACATAGCCCATCCAGAATTTTTTTTAAAACATTGACATGGTGAGTAAAATAATAAAATTGATAGTCCAGGTGACGATTTATTGTTACATTAGGCATGTATTCATTGTGAAATTTTACTAAGTATGGGAGTACTGGAGTCTTTGTTTTAAAATTGTGTTCAAGAGACAATTTACAGTGGATTTCAATTTAAAAAATTTTTAGCTTGAAATCATCCTTTCAAGAGATAATTCTAAGCAAGAGATGATTTCAATCTACTAATTTTTTTTAATCAAAATTATCTGTTGAAAAGATGATTTCAAAATCACTGAAACATATCATTTGAAAACAAACACTTTGATTTCCTATACTTAGCTAATTAATTTCCTATATGGGTGGGTGGAACCCTAGAGATAGAAGCCATAAATCATCCATCTAGTTGACAATTTTAAACCATATCATGAGTATTTTATAAATATTTAGAACAACATATGTAGCATCCCACTTAGCCTATTCTACATTATTATTTTTTTATAAAAAAGAAAGGCCTGACGTTCTCGGACTGAGAAGATTTTCTGGCACCAAAACAATCCCTTAATAACATAAAGGTGTGTTCTCCTCGGTCGACTAAATTAAACTACCGTTGGAAGCAGAAGTAGCTTCCTGTTTTTCCTCTAAATCAAAGAAATCAACCATTATTATACATAAACCTGTTCAATTTGCATCCAGGGTTGCATGATATTAGCTTAGGCTGGCATGATGTTAGATCATCTTGAGGGCTGCACTGTATCACCCAAGCTTTTCAATTAGTTTGATATCAGTACTGTATATATCAATCTCAGATAAAAAGTTAGGTTGGGTTTGTGTTGGCCGCTACTTTTTTTTTTTTTTGGTACAAACGGACGATCACACTAGCCTAGTGCGAGTCAGCCCAAAAAGATCCGAATACAAAATTTGCTGTAATAAAGAAGGGCAGGGATCGCTCGGCTTCCAAATCCACGAACCAGCATGCTGGGCCACAAAAGACGCTACCCAGTCTACCACCGAATTGGCTTCTCGATAAACATGGCGAATCTGAGCACAGTCAGCCTCATTAAGGATAGACCGAATGTCCATAAGCATCGGATTAGCAGGGCCAGAATGGTAATTCTCCTTCTGCAGCCAAAAATAACCGACATGGAATCACCCTCAATGAATAACCTCTGAGCCTGAAGAGTCCTAACGGTATAAGAAATGCCTGCCCAGGCCGCATAAACTCTGACATCAGGACGGAGGAGTCAATAGTACCAAAACCATCCGCTCCCAGTAACTCACCCTGAGGGCCACGGATGATGAATCCAGAACCAGCAGCTTTGCCACGGACACTTCCATCAAAGTTGATTTTGACGAACCCTGAAGGAGGGGGATCCCAGGAGATGAACACCGTATGCCGGTTCGCTACCGTAGCAGCATGGGATCCCCAAAGGCCAGAGACGTCAGAACCAACCCGAGCACAGTCCGCGACCAAAGATCTGATTTACCTCATAATCCTGAGGGAAGACATAGGATCATCCGTGAAAAGAATCTGGTTTCTCGATAACCATATATGATAAGCCATGGCAACCCAAAGGCTACACCTCTGCAGAGAAGCTCTATGAATATCCAGGAAGAAAGAAGAGCGAGGTGAACCCAGATCGTCCATCCTGACAGAATAACCGACCATATGCCAGATCTGTCTCGCCCTGGGGCAAATAAAGATAGCATGCTCAGAGGACTCCTCCTCCACCCTACATAAAGAATAGCACAGCTGGATCAACAGACCCCTCCGAGAGAGAAGAAGATAGGTAGGGAGACAATCCCACAGAAGCTTCCAAATAAATAGCTGCACTCTGGAAAGAGTGGGAAGCTTCCAAATCCAAGCATCATCCATCGAACGCTGGGAACCCGGCCTGAAAATCATCATCAAATCCCTAGTAGGAGCCCTAGAGAGACAGGATCTCTGCCAAAGCCTGGAGTCAGATGAACGACCAGGGATAAGGGGCATCGAGAGAATACGTCTAGAAAGCTCCAGCCCAAAGAAACGGGTCACAGAGGGGATATGCCAGGTAGGGGATCAGAAGAAATCAAATCCTTAACCCGTAAACTGTAAGGGATGTCAA
The DNA here is from genome assembly GCA_900491605.1 of Calamus simplicifolius. Classification (NCBI taxonomy): domain Eukaryota; kingdom Viridiplantae; phylum Streptophyta; class Magnoliopsida; order Arecales; family Arecaceae; genus Calamus; species Calamus simplicifolius. The sequence goes on along the minus strand of UESW01002376.1, from coordinate 129,132 downwards.
TACTGATAAAAGAGGGCCATCGAGAGAGAGGAAGCTCAGAAAACCATATGTCCTGAATAATATTGATCGATGATCCATCTCCAATCATCCAAGTAACATTACCCCTGATAGACTGTCCAAACCTACAAACTTCCTTCCAAAAAGAGGAGCAACCTTGAGGTGGCCTGATATGTAATTCCGGCATCCAGGCACCATACCTAGCACGCATCAGGGTACTCCAAAGGCAATGCGCTTCAGAAGGAATCTAGAAGCATGTATGGCAAGAAGGGCATTCCTTCTAACAATCAGAGATTGGATCCCAAGCCCGCCATCTTGGATAGGCATGCAGACCGTATCCCAGGATAATAGATGAGTACCATGACCTTCTTGCATAGAAGCCCACAGAAAATCATGGAAACATCTCTCAATCCTCTTAAGACAAGTAATAGGAATAACAGAATTAGACAGAAGGTACATGGGAAGAGAGGAGAGAACCGAGTGGATAATGATGATTCTAGCCATCATCGAAAGGCCAGTAACCTGCCACTGCTTCAAATGCTGATGAACCCTCATCTCAAGCTCATAGTAGTCAGAGCAACGGGGACGTCTCCCTGTGATAGGAATTCCCAAATACATAAATCTGTCAGCCTGAGTAGAAATACCCGACAAAGTAATAATGGCTTCCCTGATAGATCTAGGAGTCTTCGGGCTAAAACATATAGAGGACTTAAGAAAATTAACCTTCTGACCCGAAGCCTGACAATATCGCTAAATAATAGAATAGAAAGACGACGCATTATCAATAGAAGCCTGGCCCAGGAGAATGCAGTCGTTCGCAAACAGGAGATGGAAAACCATAGGGCCCTCCACACTAGCCATAAATGGGGCAATCCTCCGTTCTAACTGAGCCTGATGGAAAGCACGAGACAGATCATCCACAACCAGAATAAACAACAATGTGATAAAGGGCATCCCTGTCGAATCCCCATGGTAGAGTGAAAAAACCTGGTCGGACTCCCGTTAATGATTATAGAAAAAGACGACGTCTGTATGCAAGCCATAATCCACTCAATGAACAAGCCATCAAACCCAAACTCCATAAGAGAGCGGTGCAAAAAGGCCCAACTCAGTCTGTTATAGGCTCTCTCCATATCAAGTTTAACAGCCATAAGACATCTCCTGACCGGAGCTCTCTGAAGATCATACATAAATTCCTGGGCGATGAGGATATTATCTGAAATAGAACGCCCTCTAATAAACGCCCCTTGTTCAGCCAAAATAAGGCAAGAAATCATCAGAGAAAGACGGCGAGCTAAAAGCCGAGCACAGACCTTATAAAGAGTAGTGCAAAGACTAATGGGCCAAAATACTGTGAAAGGGAGGCATCAGGACGCTTGGGCACCAAAGAAATAAAGGTCTGGTTATATTCCGTAGGAATGTGTTTAGCTAGGAAAACACACTGAATAGCCAAGACCACCTTCTGTCCCACAATGTCCCAATAATGACGATAAAAGAAAGGCGAAAACCCATCAGGCCCAGGGGCCTTATCTGGGCCAAGATCCCAAAGGGCCGCCCTAATCTCTTCCGCAGTAATAGATCTGACAAGCATACTGTTATCCAAGGAAGAGACTTTCGCAGAATCCGAAACCGGAATAACCAGGCCCCCCTTACCAGAGGAATCTGTCCATCTAGACTGGAAAAAAATGAAGAAGCAGCTCCCTTATAGAGTGGGTATCCTCCTGAGTGTTCCCCCTCATCATCAACTAATCTTCGGATCCTATTGGCAGCATGCCGCTTCAAAGTAGCCTGATGAAAGAATATGGTATTACGATCACCATCATGAATCCACTGAGCCTGGATCTCTGCTACCAATAAACCTCCTGCTGCTGTAGAAGAGAGTGATACTGAGCAAGCTTATCCCGGAGAGAATTGAGGTCCGAGGCCTGCAGAAAACCATCCTGATCTTCCTTAGCCTGTAAGGCATAAATATCACTTTCAACCCGTTCGATTTGTCTGACCAAATCCCCCAGCTCCACTCTACTCCATCTGGATAATCTATGCCTGGCCATCTTAATACGGCGAGATAACCGATAAACAACATTGCCCCTGACAAGGAGATGCCAGATGTGATAAATGATAGTACGAGCAGCTGAATGGACAGTCCAAAACTACTCAAATCTGAACTGCTTACGCTGATGCTGATCAACCTCCGTGGAGATCAAAATAGGACAGTGATCAGAAGCAATCCTAGAAAGGTGAGTGACGGTAACCGCATAGAACAAATGAAGCCACTGAGCCGTAGCCATAGCTCTATCTAGCCTCTCCCAAACATGAGCAGAACCCTGACGATTATTACACCAGGTAAATTGGGGTCCCGAGTATCCCAAATCCAGCAACCCAGCAGAAGCAATGAAAGATCTGAATTCAGTTATGTCAGCTGAGCCAGTAACTCGTCTACCCCTCGTTTCTCATTAGCTTCCGTAATACAGTTGAAATCCCCAGTAATAATAGAAAAAAGTTCTTGATCAAGAAGGGAACTAAGTTGGCTGCTACCTTTGAAGTTTGACATCCACCAAGATGAAATTAACAACTTGGATTCACATTGCAGTTTGGAGCCCACTTTTTTGACCAGCCAATTATTGGACCAAGAGCACGAGTAACACGAAATGTTTTGACTTTGGGGGATAACAATTAATGCAAGTACTTCACCACATATCCACATGCCAAACACATTTACGTACCATGCATTCCATTATATATATAATTAGAACGATAGCTTTTGTGACTGCCGACATCCACGCCAAATGCATGGTTACGCTGAAATATTGGGAACCGGTGGTGAGCTATTGGAGGTACAACGCTGAGCTGTTTTATTTTCCTTGTGGGAAAAGTGAGACAAGGACGTCCCAGCAAATTTATCAAGGGAGGTAGGTAGGTAGCTGAAACTATACATATCCACGTGTATTGAGAATAACTTTATATCTATCCACATGTTGAAGGTACGGAAGATCTTTAAATGTTAGAACCGCGACGTATCCAGTGTGGACTTTTGCCTATAAGTTAGCCATTGAGCTTTCTGGCTGTTTGCAATCATCCTTATTGGTACCATTTTTCGACCTCACGTACAGCCTTGTTCTTGAAAGAATGGCCAGCAATATGGGAAAACTTGCAATTCCTCCGGCTTGTAAGGGAAGGCTCATCACGGTGCTTAGCATTGATGGTGGTGGCGTGAGAGGCATAATCCCGGGAACCATCCTGGCCTTCCTCGAATCAAAGCTACAAGTAAAGTATACTTCAACCATGCATCAAGTGATCATCGCTTTAAATTAATTCTTGAGCTGCTTCTTTAATCTAAATCTTATAGAATATTGTTAATGAGAGATTAATTGGTGATGTAATTAGGAGCTTGATGGAGAGGATGCAAGGATAGCAGATTACTTTGATGTAATTGCTGGAACAAGCACGGGAGGGCTTGTGACTGCTATGCTTACAGCTCCTGATAAGAATAATCGTCCACTTTTTGCAGCAAAGGATATCACCAAGTTCTATTTGGATAACTGCCCTAAGATTTTTCCTCAAAAGTAAGTAGCAAGGATTATAATTTAATTTATTTTGTGATGACATAGATCGAGTAGCCAATGAAATAAAAGAATTGACCTTAATATGTAAGGCACCATGCATGGCAACTATATATATATGGAGCAAATAAGTATGTCATATTTAATTTATGTATATTGCTAGAGCTCATTCTTTTAGGGACTAATTAAGAGATCAAATTTTAATTCTTGCAGGACTGGAATTTTTTCTTCATTACGTAACTTGTTTACAACAGTCACAGGACCCAAATATGATGGAAAGTATCTGCACTCCAAAGTACAAGAATTACTTGGTGAAACTAGGCTTCATCAAGCTCTAACTAGCATAGTAATTCCCACTTTCGATATTAAGCTTCTTCAACCCACTATCTTTTCCACCTTTGAGGTATCGATCTACCATCCTTCTGTAATCTAATTTATTAATCTCCTCTCATATTATTTTAATGATAACATCATTTTCTAAGTTTCATTTTATCTTTGTGGGTTCAGGCAAGACATTCACCACTGAAAGATCCTTTTCTATCTGACATATGCATCAGCACATCTGCAGCTCCAACATATTTTCCTGCCCACTATT
>UESW01002376.1:11374-123711 GCA_900491605.1 Calamus simplicifolius | reverse complement strand
TAGCTAGATAGATAGGTTAATAGACTCCATGACTTGGGACTTTCCTAGTCTATTCCCTTATCTAAATGAAAAATTATGACACCTTTGACCAAGAGCCAAAGAGCATTCTAGGAAAGACCTTAAGACTTTAAATTCACGCTTAAAGAATATCAAGATCTTGCATCATATTTAATTTCAATGTTAAGATCCTTTAGATTCAATATCTGATTTGGTATCAACGTGAAGATCCTTTGATCTTGCATTTAATTTATTATCAGAGCTCAAGATCCCACATCAGATTTGATATCAGAGCTAAAATCATTTTGCTTTGAATCACTTCACCTTCTTATGTTCTCAGTTAAAAAAGTGAATATCAGCATGTTTGCTCCTTTTATGAAAAATTAAATTCTTGGCCACTTCTAATGGACTTATTATAAATGCAAACTTTTATATCTTTATATTGAGAGAATTCGATCTTTTTGAGTAGTCTTTTAGGCTAAATACATGATAAATATAGAGTATTGCTGCTACATATTATAACTCACAAGTAGAGAATGCAGTAATTGATTACTTTTTTGAAAGGCAAGTACATTTCATATCATCCTATAAAAAAAATGTAGTAGTACTCTTTGAAACATCCATATCTTCTCTTCAATAACATAGTAAAAATATTACTAATGACTCATATGATGTAATTAAGAACTCTTTTGGGTAACTTTCCAATATGAGACTTTGGTTCTTCCATCAGAAGCTTACTAATCCGACTCCATATAGGCTGCATGGCCTTATATAAGTAGTGAAGTCTCTCAATCAAACATTTAAAGATATTAGAGTCCACAACATTTCTTAATCAAGTTTTGAAAGCTTGATGCTATAGTCAACTAGCATGCTGGTCCTTATCTTGAACCTTTTAAGCACTTCTTTACATGAACCTATTGGGTAATGAAAATATCATCCTTGATTTTCTTTGTTTAGCGAAAAAGTAAGACATTTGGTCAATATCCATCATCTCAAACTATAGAACCATTGTTTATATGAATTATTCAAAAATGTTAGAATTATATTTTGTAGAAATTAATCATCTATGTATAAGCAAATTAACAAATTATCTTGATATATGTTTTGTTTCATTTAGAAGACATGCTAATACAGATATTAGATCACTACAAGAAATTTAAATATTGCGACGCCAAAATGCGTCGCTATTGCGTCGCTATATACCAGTTTAGCGACGCAATAGCGACGCAATGATGGCGCTCAACTCCCCGTCGCAATACTCTTTGTCGCAATTGCGTCGCAATATTGCGACGCAATTGCGACGCTCTGCGACGCAAAATTGCGTCGCAATAATAAAAATTAAATTTTTTAAAAAAATTAATTATTAAATATTGCGACGCAATTTATTGCGTCGCAATATTTATAATTAATTTTTAAAAATTAAAATTTATTAATAAATATTTGCGATTGCATAAAATTGCGTCGCAATATTTAAAATTAAATTTTAAAACAGAAAAATTATTATTAAATATTGTGACGCAATTAATTGCGTCGCAATATTGCGACGCATTAATCGCAATATTTATAATAATTTTTTTGTATAATAGCGACGCCATTTGCGTCGCAGCGCATCGCAAAAAAAAAAATTTTAAATATTGCGACGCAAGGTCATTGCATCGCAATATTTATTAAAAATTTTTAGATATTTTAAATAGCGACATCAAATAATGCGTCGCTAGGTCGCTAAATTTTTTTTAAAAAATATTTAAATTTAAAAATTAAAACGGTTAATACAATTTCGTTACATTTAAATATTGATCAAACATTCTTCACTCATATTGATCCAAACAATATCATTCAATTTCAAAAATAATTCATATATTAAAATTTTGAAGTTTTCATGTACAACATAAAAAAAAAAAATACATCAAGAATCTGAAGATCACGAATGGAGCTGTGGAGGCGTGGATGAGACTCTGCGACAAGCGGCTAACCATATCCCGCAAATAATGCATCTCATCTCGCATGTCTGCAATCTCCTGATCCCGGCCTCGCATACGATCCTCGAAATCCTGCTCGACCTCCTGCCGAACCTCCTCTGCAATAGATCTCCGAAGGTCATGTAAAACGCTCGGGAGGAAGATCACCAGGAAGTCGCGAGCTGGAGGCCTGATGGGGAAAATATGTAGAAGCTCTAGTGCCCAGACCATAGACCCTGCGGTCTCGCGGCTGGGCACCAACAGCCTCCAAAAACACACGCGACTCTCCTCTGCTGAGAGTTCGACGGGCGTCTCCCCATCAGTAGAGTCGACCTGCGATGCCTGGGAGCGAAGCTCCTCGACTCGTGTCTTTAAATTATGAAATCAACAATAAATGAGTTAATAAATTTCTCAAAATAAAATTTTAGAAATTAAACAGATACTACATAAATCTAATTTCTTACCGCAACCTCCCGTGATCGCGTGTCGACCCAGGAACCGTCCCTCCTGGTGTGTGTCGCCCTGAATAGACGAAACTCACCAGGATCTCCGCCCTCCTGCTCAGACTATAACATTAAAAAAATGATATTAATACAAATATTTGTAAATAACTAAAATAGTAATTAAAATATTTATGTTTTCTTACCATACGCCGTCTGTGCTCCTGAATCGAAATGGAGCCCGAAGTATGGCGGGAGAGACCCGTGCCAGGACCGCCCTTCTCAGATCGGCGGTTCGTGCTGGCTGATGCGGACCTCCTGCGCCAGCCATCGGACTGCCAGGCCTGCTGCCACTCGTGCCAAATACCCTCTGGCACGTGCGCAGGACGCTGACCCGATGACCTCCAACGATGAAGCATGTCGGAGTATCGGCGTCCCGTCAGAGCCTCCCATGCTGCCCTAATGGCATCATGGCTGGCAGGATCCCCGTATACTTTTTCTGCATTAAAATAAACAGTTAGTTTCTGAATTTATTAAGATTAAAGAATTTTATATCAGTGATAAATTGTATTTAATAAGTTTACCTAAAACTCAGAAAAATAAAACTCCCTCGTGGCTGGAGATACGTGGCGCCAATCGTAGCCACTAGGATCTGCACGCCTCTGAAATACGGCGCTGATGTGGCTGGATACATGATGCTGCTCAATAAATCTGTTAAACAAATGCATGTTTATAAGTAATTGACTTAAAAACATTAACAAATATTTTTAATTAGTATACTTACAGCCCCTGAGCATCGAGTCGAAGTACGATGCGGCCTATGGTGGAAGAACTCTCGGAGGTCTGTGCCGATCGGGTAGATGGTAATACTGGTGCAGAGGTCGAAGGCTGCGCCTCTGCTGGAGATCCAAACTCTCCATCTCCGACGCTCATGTGATCTGATGTCGAAGGATCCAAACTACGTCTGCTCACCCAATCTGTCATCGGTAGATCTACCTCTGCCCCTCATACTGAAAATACTAAGGATTCACACAATTAAATTACGATTAATGATTGACTATGTACGAATTTAACACTTATAAAAAAAAGTTAAATTTTAAAAAACCTCTATGTTTAATCGTGTCATTTGTTTCGTGAAATGTTGGTTCAACATCTGATGCCATATCGGATTGCGAATCAGTTTCATTATCGGAAGGAAACCGAACATTTGCATCCGCAATTTCTTGGACATCACTTGGATCGATAAGTGATGTTTCAGGAGCTCTTGTGTCGTCCTCAATTGCATGCAGTTCCATCTCATCCTCTTGAAATGCAGGGCACTCGGCTAATTGACTTGATGAACTCTCCTCTAATACGATTGTTGAACGTGGGACGATTTTAGGCCCATCCATCCATTCAGGTTGGCTACATGCAAATGCGATAAACTCTTCCAATCCATTCAGAAAATCTGGATTCAGCAAGCCATCTTTTATCCTTGCATACATCCATGAGCGATCCCGCTCATTTTTGTCCGGCTTATACAAAGTCTGGTAAAGCATTAATTAAAACCAAAAAATAAAACTATATTAGTATTAATACATATATCTAAATTATTTCTTGGGCACAACTAATTAAGGTTAATTACAACCAATTAAATCATTTATAAGTACGCAAATAATTTAGATATATTTATGTACTAATATAATTACAACCAATTGCTAGGAAGGACCGATGCATAGGTTAATGGCTAAAGAGAGGGCTTGAGTTGTGTCGGGCCATAAGGCGATGCGTTTAGTCATTAGACTTCACAAGAATTCAAGTGTCTTAAATAATTCTACCTTCACTCCATGTCTACAAGGTAAGGCCCTATCCCATTCAAGAATATTTTTTGTGATATGTTATTATGCTATTAATTATCATCGATCGGCAATATTGAAATTTCGGCAGCATTTCCCCATATGTTCTCCTACATGTGTGGTATATAAGCCACACTAGGAGAACGTATGAGCAAATGCAAACCGAAATCTCACCCCACGACAATTACTAGCAGACTAACATGTCACAAGAAATATTCCCAAACTGTCCACCAGGACAATTTGAGAATTTGCAAGACTAAGGCTTACAAATTCTCAAACGGGTCTAAAGGTTAATTAAAGTGCTGTGATTATGAAAGTCCGAAGACAATCGAACTTATGCTTGTTATTCTTAATCTTGTGAATTATACATGTAATCACTAACTTTTTTAAGATTATTGTGTCAAATACAAAGGTTTGCGAATACTAAAATGTAAATCATTGAAACTAGTAATTTGTTGCTGAAAATTAAATAATATAACAACAAAACATTTTATTTAGCATTTCAAAATGTAATGCATCATTAAGTTTGCAGCAAAATATAAATAATCAAACATAACAAATGTAAATGAATATAAATGCACAAATACTATTGTCATAAACATTCTGCTTAAATTAATTATTGCATAAATAATATGTAAATTAAATAAACATTCTGCTTAAATTAAGAAAAAAAAATTTTTTTTTTTCCCAGGGGGGCGGGGGGTTTCCCCCCCTCCCCCTGCTATGACCCCAAAAATTTTTTTTTTCTTTTTTCACAGTGGCCTGGCCACCGTGGCCAGGCCACTGCCGGCCACGGCAACGACCGTGGCCGGACAAGATAACAAAGGGGGGGGGGGGGGGGTTTCCTCCCCTCCCCGGCCCCCTGTTATAAAAAAAAAATATTTTTTTTTCATTACAGTGGCCTGGCCACCAAGGCCAGGCCACTGCGGCCCCGGAGAAGACGGCCGGACAAGAAAAGAAAGGGGGGTGCGGGGGGTTTCCCCCCTCCCCCCTGCTATGACCCTAATATTTGTTTTTTTTTCTTCTTCACAGTGGCCTGGCCACCGTGGCCGGACAAGATAACAAAGGGGGGGGGGCGGGGGGTTCCTCCCCTCCCCCCTGTTTAAAAAAAAATTTTTTTTTTTTTATAACAGTGGCCTGGCCACCGTGGCCAGGCCACTGCCGGCCACGGCAGTGGCCGTGGCCGGAGAAGACGGCCACGGCAGCGGCCGTGGCCGCCTTGTCCGGCCGCGGCCACGGCCGTGGCCACGGCCGTGAAAACAAAGGGGGGGCGGGGGGGTTTCCTCCCCTCCCCCCTGTTTAAAAAAAAATTTTTTTTTTTTATATCAGTGGCCTGGCCACCACCGTGGCCAGGCCACTGCCGGCCACGGCAGCGGCCGTGGCCGGAGAAGACGGCCACGGCAGCGGCCGTGGCCGCCTTGTCCGGCCGCGGCCACGGCCGTGGCCACGGAGTGAAAACAAAGGGGGGGCGGGGGGGGTTTCCTCCCCTCCCCCCTGTTAAAATTTTTTTTTTTTTTTTTATATCAGTGGCCTGGCCACCACCGTGGCCAGGCCACTGCCGGCCACGGCAGCGGCCGTGGCCGGAGAAGACGGCCACGGCAGCGGCCGTGGCCACCTTGTCCGGCCGCGGCCACGGCCGTGGCCACGGCCGTGAAAACAAAGGGGGGGGGGGGGGTTTCCTCCCTCCCCCTGTTTAAAAATTTTTTTTTTTTTTATATCAGTGGCCTGGCCACCACCGTGGCCAGGCCACTGCCGGCCACGGCAGCGGCCGTGGCCGCCTTGTCCGGCCGCGGCCACGGCCGTGGCCACGGCCGTGAAAACAAAGGGGGGGCGGGGGGGGTTTCCTCCCCTCCCCCCTGTTTAAAAAAAATTTTTTTTTTTTTATATCAGTGGCCTGGCCACCACCGTGGCCAGGCCACTGCCGGCCACGGCAGCGGCCGTGGCCGGAGAAGACGGCCACGGCAGCGGCCGTGGCCGCCTTGTCCGGCCGCGGCCACGGCCACGGCCGTGAAAACAAAGGGGGGCGGGGGGGGGTTTCCTCCCCTCCCCGCTGTTTAAAAAAAAAAAATTTTTTTTTTTTATATCAGTGGCCTGGCCACCACCGTGGCCAGGCCACTGCCAGCCACGGCAGCGGCCGTGGCCGGAGAAGACGGCCACGGACCTGCCGTGGCCGGAGAAGACGGCAACAGGTTAAAAAAAAAAAACAGAAAAAATTTTTTTTTTTTTGGATTTTTGGGGCTAACCTTTGTGGGTAGCCGGAGTAGGAGGAGATCCTCGGGGGGGCTGGGAGTCGGAGGAGATCGCCGGCGTTTCGGGGGGGCTGGGAGTCACGGCGGCGGCGGCTAGGTCAGACCGGAAGGAGGAAAGAAGAAAGGGGGGGTTTAAATATAGGCAATTAGCGACGCCAATTTGGCGTCGCTAATTGCGTCGCAATAAATTTTTTTTTTTTTTTGTCTTAGCGACGCACGTGGGCGTCGCTAATCCATCATTAATAAATGTAAAAAAATACTTTTATGAAAATATAGCGACGCCAATAAATGCGTCGCTAAAGCGTCGCTAAATTGGCGCCATCACCTGGCGAAAAAAATAATTTTATTTTCTAATAATTGCGTCGCTAAGGCGTCGCAATATTTTTTAATAATTTAAATTGATTAATAAAAAAGTTATTACATATATTGCGACGCAATAAGTGCATCGCAATTATTTTTAAAATATTTTTAAATGAAAATATTTGAATTTATTATAATAATTGCGACGACAAATTGCGTCGCAAATATTTTTTAATATTTTAATCAGTTATATGTATTCTAATAATATTGCGACACATATATTTTGTCGCAATATTTATTTATATTTTTTAAAGTGTGTCGCTAAGGCGTCGCAAGCTATTTGTTAATATTTATAAATGATTATATTTATAATTAATGTTAATAATTACGATGATAAATTGCATCACAATTTATTCTATAAAATTTTTAATGATCCCGATCGGCCACGACCTATCTCGGACAGTTGCAATCCGTCAGAGATCGGCGACGATCCGACGGTAGCGATCGATCCAAGCCCTGATCCCTATCGGCCACGACCGATCTCGGACCGTGGCGATCCGTCCGAGATCGGCGACGATCCAACGGTTGCGATCGATCCAAGCCCTGATCTCGATCGGCGACGACCGATCTCGGACCGTGGCGATCCGTCCGAGATCGGCGACGACCGACGGACCGCGGCTATCGGTCCGATCGGCAAAGGTCCGATGGTTGCGATCGATCCAAGCCCTGATCCCGATCGGCCACATCCTATCTCGGACAGTTGCAATCCGTCCGAGATCGGCGACGATCCGACGGTTGCGATCGATCCAAGCCCTGATTCCGATCGGCGATGACCGATCGCGGACCGCGGCTATCGGTCCGATCGGCAAAGGTCCGACGGTTGTGATCAATCCAAGCCCTGATCCCGATCGGCCACGACCTATCTCGGACAGTTGCAATCCGTCCGAGATCGGCGACGATCCGACGGTTGCGATCGATCCAAGCCCTGATCCCGATCGGCGACGACCGATCGCGGACCGCGGCAATCGGTCCGATCGGCAAAGGTCCGACGGTTGTGATCAATCCAAGCCCTGATCCCGATCGGCCACGACCTATCTCGAACAGTTGCAATCCGTCCGAGATCGACGACGATCCGACTGTTGCGATCGATCCAAGCCCTGATCCCGATCGGCAACGGTCGATCTCGGACCGTGGCGATCCGTCTGAGATCGGCGACGATCCAACGGTTGCGATCGATCCAAGCCCTGATCTCGATCGGCGACGACCGATCTCGGACCGTGGCAATTGGTCTGATCGACAAAGATACGACGGTTGCGATCGATCCAAGCCCTGATCCCGATCGGCCACGACCGATCTCGGACCGTGGCGATCCGTCCGAGATCGGCGACGATCCAACGGTTGCGATCGATCCAAGCCCTGATCCCGATCGGCCACGACCGATCTCGACCGTGGCGATCCGTCCGAGATCGGCGACGATCCGACGGTTGCGTTCGATCCAAGACCTGATCCCGATCGGCGACGACCGATGCAATATTTGCGTCGCAATATTAAAAATTTAAAATATTTAATTCTGCTAAAAACATTGCGACGCAAATCTTGCGTCGCAATATTTTTAATGATATTTATTTCATAAAAAATTAATTTAAAAAATTGCGACGCAATATTTGCGTCGCAATATTAAAATTTAAAATATTTAATTCTGCTAAAACATTGCGACGCAAATATTGCGTCGCAATATTTGTATTAATATTTATATTTCGTAAAAATTAATTTAAAAATATTGCGACGCAATATTTGCGTCGCAATATTAAAAATTTAATTTTTTTAAATTCTGCTAAAAACATTGCGACGCAAATATTGCGTCGCAATATTTTTATTGATATTTATATTTCATAAAAATTAATTTAAAAATATTGCGACGCAATATTTGCGTCGCAATATTAAAAATTAAATTTTTTTAATTCTGCTAAAAACATTGCGACGCAAATATTGCGTCGCAATATTTTTATTGATATTTATATTTCATAAAAAATTAATTTAAAAATATTGCGACGCAATATTTGCGTCGCAATATTAAATATTTAAAATATTTAATTCTGCTAAAAAATTGCGACGCAAATATTGCGTCGCAATTTTTAATGATATTTATAATTCATTAAAAATTAATTTAAAAATATTGCGACGCAATATTTGCGTCGCAATATTAAAAATTTAAAACATTGCGACGCAAAATTGCGTCGCAATATTTTTATTGATATTTATATTCATAAAAAATTAATTTAAAAATATTGCGACGCAATATTTGCGTCGCAATATTAAAAATTTAATTTTTAAAATTCTGCTAAAAACATTGCGACGCAAATAGTGCGTCGCAATATTTTTATTGATATTTATATTTCATAAAAAATTAATTTAAAAATATTGCGACGCAATATTTGCGTCGCAATATTAAAAATTTAATTTTTAAATTCTGCTAAAAACATTGCGACGCAAATAGTGCGTCACAATATTTTTATTGATATTTATATTTCATAAAAAATTAATTTAAAAATATTGCGACGCAATATTTGCGTCGCAATATTAAAAATTTAAAATATTTAATTCTGCTAAAAACATTCGACGCAAAATATTGCGTCGCAATATTTTTAATGATATTTATATTTCATAAAAAATTAATTTAAAAATATTGCGACGCAATATTTGCTCGCAATATTAAAAATTTAATTTTCTTAATTCTGCTAAAAACATTGCGACGCAAATATTGCGTCGCAATATTTTTATTGATATTTATATTTTATAAAAAATTAATTTAAAAATATTGCGACGCAATATTTGCGTCGCAATATTAAAAATTTAATTTTTTTTTGATTTTTTGGTTAATTGAGTTGCTAATGCGTCGCAATATTTTGTTGTCACAAAGGCGTCGCAAAGTGGTCGCAATTTAGCGACGCAATTTTGCGTCGCTAAATTTGCGTCGCTATTTCAGTATTTTCTTGTAGTGGATATAGCTATTTTGCTTAGGGTATGAGTCAATCCTATGATTCCAAGCTTTAGATGGTTGTTTCAAGCTATAAAGAGTTATTTTAGTTTTATTACTTTATCATCATATCTTTTTTCAATTTGCCCTATGGCTATCCAACATAAGCCTCCTCCCCAAAAAAACAATTCCAAAATGTATATTTGACATGCATTTGAAATTTTTTTCTTTTTTTTTGAGCTACCAAAGAGATGATTAATCTAATAATTTTTATGTGAATAAAAGAACAAATTTTTTTCATAGTTAATACCAACTCTTATAGCTTTTTACCACCAATTTTGCCTTATAGTACGCTTTGCCCCCTTTTTTTTTTTTTTTTTGCTTTGTGAACCTACTTAACACTAGTCGTCTCCTAGTGTTTTGGAATAGTAATTGGTATATGCCATTCTTCTTTACTTCTTTTGCCTCTTCATTCATAGTGTTTTTCCATATGTTATCATGAAATGTTTCTCTAAACTCTATAAATTTGTAATTAAAAAAGGGCAAACAAGTCTTAGTTCCTTTATTACCTTATAGAGTTCATTTAGGCTCCTAGCTTATGATGGCTTTAGACTAATATGATGGCTTTAGACTAACCTTCAAAGAGAATGATGAAGTTGGAGAACTAGGAGAGGATGGTGATAGTGGTGGTATACTTATAAAATTTCACTCTTGCTTGTTTGTTTATTTTTCTTAATATCCTCCATATTAAAGTACCAATTCCATCTACCTGAACTCTACATCCCTACTCATGTATAATTGGATCAAGTAATTTTTAGGCTTTGGATATTGAGTCATATTCAATAAAAATGTATTTAAATGTATTTGGCACTCTTATCTTTAAGCTTGTTTTTCTTTGGATCGAGTACAGGTGCACATGCTATTTTAAAATACCTTCAAATGCAAGACATCTAGCTTTTTCTCGCTCAATGCTTCAAATTTTACTCTTTAGGCTTCTTGCAAGGCATTTCTTTAGCAAATAAACAATACATTTTGTTATTTAAGCTGATAGCTTTTTAACAAACTATTGTCTTTTTTGTATGCTCTTTACTATATCAAGAATTATTATATTATATCAAAAAATTTATATTCTCTCGATCAAGTTATTTCATTGGAAGGAATATTGGGTCACCAAGGGATGTTGGAAGCCATGTTCTTCACAATCTACTTCAAAGGCTTTGGATGCAAATGTGCCTCTTCACTCAATCTTGAAGGAGAAGCAATTTGTTTTTCTATACCAAAAATCTTTAAGTTTTCTTTTAAGAAATAAAATTATGCATACTTTTCTACTATAAACTTCAACAAATGTAACAAAACAATAATGAACTAAAATGGGGACAAATAGGTCTTTACACATTAACATGGATGGGTTGGAGTGGATTTTTTGCATGATATTTTTCTCCTTGGGAAGCTCCTTCTATTGTGTCTACAAAAAGCATCTTTCTCACAAATTTGATATAAATGATTAATAAGATGCAAACCTTACACAGTCTTCTTTTTAGATAACAACTTGAGGCTATCAAAGTTAAAGATATCCCATTCTTAAACATAAAAATAATTAGTTACCATTTAAACATGCCTTCAAGCACATGGCAATTTCATTGTTGATATTAAAACATACTTTTTTTCTCACCAATTTTGTAATTAATTTGCTTCTTTAGTCTCTCATTAAAAGATTATAATATTTTATATGCACATTATAGTTCTTTTCAAATAGTTACTTAAAAATTAAATGTTGCTCTTCATATCTAACATAAAATTGACTTTAGAAATATTTTGATGACCAATAATTTTCAATCAAATCAAAATTTTGTGTTGCCTTTAATTTGTATTTTCAATGTATCTAAATATGAATTGGCCACTCACTGATTCACCTAGCTCCATAAATATACTTAGGCTCTTTGATTCTTGTCCTACTTAGGTATCCTTTTCCTTGCTTCAATGAAATCTTAGTTAAAGGGACATGCTCCACAATCTCTTATTCCTTGAGCCTTTGTTTATAAGCTTGTAGAAATCTAGGCTTAACAAAGGTTATAGACTTTATGCCCTTGGATTCTTTGTTGGCCATTAGAACATAGTCAAACATGGCTTTTGAAAGATTGCAAAATTTTCTTTAACTACTCAAGCATCATTAGTGTATCAATGTTCCTCTTTATTTAGTTCACAATGGATAGTACTCTAGTGAAAGAATTTAAAATAGATTTAGACTATATTCTTGTGCAGGGCTTCAAATTTATCTTAGAAAGTTTGGAAATAGACATTCTTCACCTTCTTGATCTTTTATATGCATTTTGAAAGATGTCTTAAAATTGTTTTGATCCAAGAGGATCACCAAACTTGTCATGGATCACTTTGGCCACTTGATAAATCTAGATAAGTTTTGGAAGCATGATTTATTATCTATGTCCTATTCATCATGTCTTCTAAAGGGTATAAGTTCAATATATGAAGTCCATTTAGGGTACACTTTTTCAAAAAATAAGAATTAGTAACATTTGAGATCTATATTGTGGAGATTAACTTGGAGGCTTGTTATGCTCCAAATTATCCATTTTAAGGCTTCGGAATGCTTGATTAATCTAACTATTACTTTTGAAAACCATTAATGGAGTTATATTTTCAATCTAGAAGGAATAGGGTAATGCAATAGAAGATAAAATTGACTTAGTAGTTGAGATTTAGCTCTATAAAGATTTTAACTTTTCATGATTATTTTGATCAGTTTTGCCCATAGCCTTTTCTAATTGAAAAAGAAATTTAATTAGTATTTTGTAATGGTGCATCTAAACTAATGCAATTAGAGAGATTATAGTCAGTTTTATTATTCAATTAATGAAAGAAAAGATGATTGAGTTTAAGAATTTTTTTTCTTATTCTTAATTGAATCATGCTTAGAAATGATGGTGGCTATAATCTTTTTGAAGGCATCTTCTTCTAATCTTTGACAAAGGAGGAAGAGGATTTTCATGTCCTTTTTCCTCGTAGCCTTTCTTGAGTTTGCTAGCTACAAGGCCTTAGTTTGGATCTCCTTGTATCATTTCCCTATTATTGCCAAATATGTTATGAGCTAAATAATGCCTTCATTTAGATGCTCTAATTTCTAAAGTTACTAATGAGACAAGGTATTTGTAGGTAGTAGTTCATAATTATTGGGATTTGTTTTCTATCTCTAGTACCATTTTGTTAGCAATGTTTGCTACAAACAATGATAGAATGTCCAAGGAGAAAGAAAGATGGAAGGAGACTCTAGAATTTTTTTATTTTGTTGGCCAAATGTTTCTAAATCATGCCCTTCTCCAAATATAAAGATTTGACATCTTTGTTCGTCAAATGTCTGCCAAGGCTGAAGAACTGTTCATAATCTATTTTCATCACTGTTGCAGCAATTTGACATGGAATGGCCATGCTATAGGTAGAAGTGCTTATCAGTTGAAAAATTGCTCATTCGTGTGTTATAAAAATGGACTACATGCGTATCGGTGAAGCTTGCTTCAATCAATACAAAATTAACAAGTCCATATGGCTTTGCTTCCACTTTGATGTTGTTCTGACTAGGGCTTGGCTCTGGATTCAAATGGAGGATGTGAAAGTCAAGTTCTTGCTAGAGGCGTCGATGGGTCAGGCTTGTCTTATTGACATGGAAATTTCAAGACTTGGGCTCAAAATATGGTCCTATGGCTGGGTCAAGTACGTACTTTGTAGTCAATATCCAAACTTGGATTGATACAATTTTGTGTCTGATTTAGGTACACTGAATTATGTTTTCATTGGTCATTGGCATGGGCATGCATTGGATTTCCCGTCCTTATTCATGGAATGCAGATGTCATTATCCTTGTTAGTAAATTTGTTAAGATTACAAGCATATTTAGATATTTGGATACGGATTAAATAATTATCTATTAATATTTAAATTTATTTTTTTGATGAATACTGATATAAATATAGATATTGGTTTGATGCTTGAATTTATATCTATATCTGAATAGATTTAGATATAAATTAGTTTCAAATGAATATTATTGATCCGCTTTCATTACTCTTTGAGAGGATTGCTTGCTCAAGATAGAGAGGTTTTCATATCGTTCTAGCAATCTTTAAGTGAGTTTGATTTTTTAATATAATATACCTTGGGATTTCGACAAGGAATTAATCAACTGGTTATATTGAAAGCTGTGTTCTACTCTGGCAAACATGCAACAATATGAACCATGCTTGGGAATTCTTTGCTTGAGGAAATATTTATCTAAGGCTGGGAGACAAATTAAAGGGCATTCCACGAACTTCAACACACTAACTTTTTGAATGAATGTGCTGCTGCCTTCCTGGCATCATCTGGGGCATTCTTATTGGAGCTCATTTCTAATTATTAAATAAAGCAGATGAAAGGTCGCATAAACCATCACTAATAACAATAATTTGTAGAATCATGGCCTGAAACGAGATAATTGCCTTGCTTGGGTCTAATTGGTTCCATTAACCGTCTCTTAACTCTCATACTCAGAAGGCATCAAATCGCTTGTTGCTGCCTTCAAAGCACAATGAATGAAACTGAGGCCACAACCATGAGCGATGCTGATAAGAGATTTGGTTCTCATATATGCTGGAAATACTCCAATCTAGAGGAAAGGAATGTTGTAATATGGAAGATGAAGCATCATTTGAATCAGGTTCAGGTCTCAGAGCACAAGGAAAGGAGCAGAAAAAGTTTCAGAGGAAAATTCAGCAGCAGGAGGTCTCTGATATTTGTTCTGTTTGGATTCTTTAAATCTCAAAACTGTATTAATAGAGAAGCTCAAAAATTATAAACCATATATGGTTGGAAAGCTTAAGAAATCTACTTTCTAACGCATTAAACGGTTGTATTTTTGGATTTTTCTTGATAGAGTTATGATGATCTTCTCTCTCTCTCTCTCTCTCTCTCTCTCTCTCTCTCTCTCTCTCTCTTTTTTGGGTGTTTTGTATCTTTGGGGAGAATAACTTTAGGCTCCAAACATTTTTGGTGTAACTTCAGATCCAAGAGTGTGGGAAGATTCAAGAGACACCTCAGAAGTGGAATCTATGCAACCAACAAAATCAAGGGAGCTAGTTTCTACATCTTTCACTACATAATGGCCAACATTAGAACCATGGAAGTCGGTAGAGAGTGCAGGAGATTCGTTTTCTACCTCAAGCATCTAATGATGTCTCATATCAAACTCCAACCGTCAGCTATATATGCAAGCAGTTCTATGTTTTATCGTTTGTATGCCTTTTTTTAATAATGCCTTTACGTAACAGACTAGGATGACTTCTTGCCCTTGTGGAATCTCAAGAGGCTTAAAGCCAAATAAATAAATAAAGTAGTCCATGTGTCTTTCACTTCAAATATCGCAGATAGAATATGGAGTCGACATTTATAAAATCTGTCGTGAACTGCGATCGATGGTTATGAAGATTCATTGTGAACCATGGTTGCGAGTTATGAAAGTCCGCCATGGATCATAGTACCTAAGATTTTTTTTTCTTCTTCTTCTTTTTGTTTCTATAGTTGTTGATACTTGCCTCCATTGTTGAAGGTGATAAATGGAGTGTTGAAGCATCGGCAACCGAAGTTGTGCCAACAGTGGTTATTATAATGGTTGGGGCCACCATAAAGAAGGAAACCACTAGCACTCGTTGGATTGAAAAGATGGTTGAAGAGATTGTTCTCACTCCTCCTCGAGACACTAAATTTGAAAGGGTGTTAGAGTGCAGATATTTGTTGATGCAGAGGTAACACATGCACGATAGAAAAATCATAGGCCTTGGCAGTGTGCAGTTTGAGCGTGGAAGAAGCTGAAGGAGTCCTATGTGCAGTAGCAACAAGGATGAGAAAAGTTGGTCCATCTCTAACTGCTAGCCTTGGAAGGTTGGTGAGTTGGGGATAAACTGCCCACTTCTTGAGGGACTGAGGCTGATGGGACAACCAAAGTGGTAATCTTCATCGATGCAGAGCCAATATGTGCATGGTGAGAAGCTTTGATAGCAAGGTCTCTCGTCCAGGGTTTGGGAACACTAGAAGTTGAAGTAGCTTGAAGTTTGGTAGCAACATTTGGGAGTGTCAGTTTCTCCTGGATAGATCATCTGACAGATGAGATACTAAAGTTGCAGTAGTTGAAGTGATGACGACTAGGGTCATTGTGACGATCGAAGCCACTAGATAAACCCTATTATTTGGGGAACGGTGTCAAATTAAATACGTGCATTAACTACAATTCAACAATCATTATAATAGATCGAGGGAGGTTCAATATTCCATTTTTTTTCAGTCTCGAATAACCAAGACGATTATTGGTGTACTATAAATAATAAAGACCTTTTTGCATGCCGCACTCATATTTTTATCAATATTATATATAAAATCTTTCCTTATCTCTATTCGCGAATCAATCTAGATACAATTATGTTTATTTGTAATACATACCTTGGATTAAAATTGTCGCTAGATCCCAGGAAAGCCATTAGCATTGATGATGATGGAGATTGTTGAGGGTTTTGGGACCCCACAAATTATTCTTAAGAGGAATGGTGTCCAACATAAGTTTCCTTGCATTAGTATGTTACAAGCATTTTCTTCTCCTCTTTCTCTATGCTTAGGACCTCTTCCCCTCTTTCTTTGGATCTATCTTCTTTCTTGTTTCCTTTGTCAGTGCTCCCTCTTAGGCATTAGGATGGATCAAAAGAGATCAAGTACATGATTATGAAGTAATTATTTGCTTTTTTTTCTTTGAAGAAATTCCCAAGTTTCCATGAAAAAGAGATCAACCAATTGAAGGAACAAAATCAGACAATATATGTTGGTCAAGTCAACAAAAATAAGAACCAAACAATCTCAATATTGATTGAAGAATACTACTACAATATACGTATACACAAGAGAGAGACTCCATCAAAGAGCATCGTCAAGCCGAGGTAACTTGCTCCCTATAGTCGGTTACTTGATTCTTTAACATCCTTGATGGCGATCTAAAGGATGTTGGCTAGATGAGCCTCGGTGACATAGATGCAGAAGAGCTCAATGTAGGATGTTGGTTAGATGAGGCTCAGTGACATAGATGCAAAAGGGCTCAATGTTGAAGTGTACCAATGCTGTAGAAGGTCGTGCAAATGTAAAGGAGCTCATAAAAGATGATGATGGGGAGGTGATCGAGGTGGAGTTGAAGTGCGCACCTCGATAGTTAACAATGATATAAATGATGATGGCAAGAGTCAGGAGAGGAGTTGAGCGGAGTTGATCGAGTCTTAAATACTAAATTGAAGGAACAAGAAAGTCTATTCTTTAATCAAGTGGACTTTAATTTTGTGTTTTACTATTCGTGGTAGACCTTGATTGACAGTATCTTAGGGTATAAATGTCATTTGGCACCACTGGTTGACCAGGGGCCATAGTTCATAGAGATGGCAAGCTAATGGAAGAAGCATATTGTAGATAAACATATTTTTATGTAGGTCGATTTGCAAATAGTGATAAGAAAAAAATTCAGTACACAATATTGGAAATTTGGATATGATATGCAAAAAAACTCTAGTAAAATGTCAACCAAAATGCACAAGTAAAGAAATAACTAACAAGATGCATTAATAAATTTAGATCTTATCTTCACTAAATTATACTATAAATAATCCTTTTTCCACATAAGATCCACATTGAAAAAGCCCAAGTCTATATTTCTTTGGATTTAATTATGATAGTATTACTCCTATGGAATAGGACATTAACAATGTCACTGATTACAATCTTTGTAGTATTAGCTAATAATATTTTTGGAGAAATAAATTATACAATTGGTTTCCTTTTTGTAATTGCTAGTTCTACTTTCAATTCAAGTTGGCATTTTGATGCAAGAAGCAAATAAATTGTAAGTCATAAACTCATATCCATAATCAGCAATCATGGTCATGGAATTATAGTCAATAATCCATAGATATGTAGTTATTCATCTCACATGAATGGAAGACACCAGCTTTAAAAGAACTCCTTTTTCACATATTCATATCAAGTACTCCATTAGTTTACAACATCAATTTTCGCCAATACTTCTTCACAACTCCATACTTGTTCTTGTATTTCTCCTCGCTACTCCATCCTTTTGCCGGAACATAAGCTGAACTTGCTCTTTTAACAAGGCACAGATTGCTTGATTTGCTTCTCTCTTCAGATAAAATATGTCAAGCTTCAATATAAAGCGTAACTTGTGGATGGCTATAGAGATCTTCATGTCCTATGGTCATGAAATAGCCTTCTAAGAAAGTTGATTGCACTGGATAACTAAGATATATCTAATACATCCTTGGTATAAACCTTCTCTTTTGAGATAGAGAGAGCCTCACTCTTGCTATAATTATCCAGACCCAAATATCAAAGATCTGCTACCTAAGATTTGGAATTAGAACCTCTGGCTATTAAGAAGAGAGAGGTATTGCGTTACAATGCTTGTAGAGCTGGGCTAAGACAGCAAGCTTATCAAAACAAGATTGAAGCCGCTTATTTCTTTTGCTCTTCCATACCTCAAACAATGTTGTAGTTTCACGATGCTTTTTTTAAAATTTTCATAAGTGAAATATCACCTCTGGGCCACTTCATGATATCATGCAATTCCTACTAGCATACAAATACGATAATCAACCAAATCGATCATTATGATCACAAAATTCTAAAAGAATAATTGTTTTAAATGTTGAGCATTATACCAAAGAAACTTCAAGTGTTTTTTTCCCCTCATCTGGTTACATGATAGGTAAAAGTAGTATATATAAATGTAAGGTAATTTATAATATCAATGATTATGATGATAACAAAATATAAGAAAATATTGAAATAGTGACGAAAAATTAGCGACGTATCATTGCGTCGCTAAATTGCGACCACATTGCGATGCCTCCGCGACAACAAGAAATTGCGACGCAATTAGCGACGCATTCGCGACTCAATAAACCAGATAATAAAAAAAATTAAATTTTTAATTTAGCGACGCAACAATGCGTCGCAATATTTTTAAATTTAATTTTTATAAAATATAATTTAAAATAAAAATATTGCGACGCAAAACAGTGCGTCGCAATGTTTTTAAAAAAATTAATTATGTCAAATAGCAACGCAATAAACCAAAAAATTAAAAAATAATTTTTAATATACCGACGCAGGTATTGCGTCGCAATTATTTGAAATAAAATTAAATTTTATAAAATATAATTATGAAATAAAATATTGCGACGCATTCTAGTGCGTCGTAATTTTTTTTAAAATTATTATATTAAATAGCGACGCAATAAAATAGAAAATTAATAAAAATAATTTTTTATTTAGCGACGCAAGTACTACATCGCAATATTTTTTAAAAAATAAATTTTTGAAAAAAATTAAAAATAATATGAAATAAAAATATTGCGATGATTTCGATGAGTCGTAATATTTTTTAAAAATTAATTATGTTAAATAGCGACACATTAGCGACACAATAAATAAAAAATTAAATAAATTAATTTTTAATTTAGCGACGCAACAAATGCGTCGCAGAGTTTTTGAAAAAAAAATTTTATAAAATATAATTAAAAGATAAAAAAATTAAAATAAAACCTTGCGATCGCAACGGTGCGAGATCGGTCGTCGCCGACCGCGATCGATCATGGCTTGGATCGATCGCAACCATCGGATCGTCGCCGATCGGATCGATCGCAACGGTGCGAGATCGGTGGTCGCCGAAATCGATCATGGCTTGGATCGATCGCAACCGTCGGATCGTCGCCAATCGGATCGATCGCAACGGTGCGAGATCGTCGTCG
Organism: Calamus simplicifolius; assembly: GCA_900491605.1. NCBI lineage: Eukaryota > Viridiplantae > Streptophyta > Magnoliopsida > Arecales > Arecaceae > Calamus > Calamus simplicifolius. The sequence goes on along the minus strand of UESW01002376.1, from coordinate 104,113 downwards.
CCGACCGGGATCGATCATGGCTTGGATCGATCGCAACCATCGGATCATCGTCGATCGGATCGATCGCAACCGTGCAAGATCGATCGTCACTGATCGGATCGATCGCAACCGTAGGATCGTCGCCGATCGGATCGATCGCAACGGTGCGAGATCGTCGTCGCCGACCGCGATCGATCATGGCTTGGATCGATCGCGAAGTGCGAGATCGGTCATCGCGACCGCGATCGATCATGGCTTGGATCGATCCCAATCGTCGGATCGTCGCCGATCGGATCGATCGTAATGGTGCGAGATCAGTCGTCGCCGATCGGGATCGATCATGGTTTGGATCGATCGCAACGGTGCGAGATCGATCGTCGACCTGTATCGATCATGGCTTGATTGGATCGATCGCAACCATCGGATCATCGCCAATCGGATCGATCGCAATGGCGAGATCGATCGTCGCCGACCGGGATCGATCATGGCTTGGATCGATCGCAACCGTCGGATTGTCACCGATCGGATCGATCACAACGGTGCGAGATCGGTCGTCGCCGATTGGGATCGATCATGGCTTGGATCGATCGCAACGGTGCGAGATCGATCATCGACCGGGATCGATCATGGCTTGATTGGATCGATCGCAACCATCGAATCATCGCCGATCGGATCGATCGCAACGGTGCGAGATCGGTCGTCGCCGATCGGGATCGATCATGGCTTGGATCGATCGCAACCGTCGGATCGTCGCCGATCGGATCAATCGCAACGGTGCGAGATTGGTCGTCGTCGATCGGGATCGATCATGGCTTGGATCGATCGCAACGGTGCGAGATCGATCGTTGCCGACCGGGATCGATCATGGCTTGGATCGATCGCAACCATCGGATCGTCGCCGATCGGATCGATCGCAACGGTGCGAGATCGATCGTCCCCGCCACGATCGATCGTGGCTTGGATCGATCGCAACCGTCGGATCATCGCCGATCGGATCGATCGCAACGGTGCAAGATCGGTGGTCGCCGACCGCGATCGATCATGGCTTGGATCGATCGCAACCGTCGATCGTCTCCGATCGGATCGATCGCAACGGTGCGAGATCGGTCGTCGCCAACCGCGATCGATCATGGCTTGGATCGATCGCGACGGTGCAAGATTGTTCATCGCTGACCGCGATCGATCATGGCTTGGATCGATCCCAACCGTCGGATCGATTGCAATGGTGCGAGATCGGTCGCAATTAGTTTCAGTAAAAATAAAAATGTTTAAAAAGAAAATTTAAAAAAAATGTTTAAAAAAATTATTAAAAAATAGATTATGTTAAATACGCATTAGCGAAATAAATAAGAAAATTTAAATAAATTAATTTTTTATTGCGACGCACGTATTGTATCGCAATAGTTTAAAAAAAAATTTTGTAATAAAATTAAAAATAAAACATTGCGACGCAACCATTTGCGTCGCAATTATTTTCAAAAAAATTTTTATCAAATAAATTATTGCGACGCAAGTCAGGGCGTCGTAAATATTTTTAAAAAAAAATTATGTTAAAGCGACGCATTAGCGATGCAATAAACCAAAAAATTTAAAAAATTAATTTTTAAAATTGCGACGCATGTATTGCGTTGCAATGTTTTTCTAAAAAAATAAATATTTTTAAAAAATTAAAAATAAAACATTGCGACGCAACCGTTTGCGTCGCAATTATTTTAGAAAACATAATTTTTATCAAATATAATTATCAAATAAAATTATTGCAACGCAAGTCGTAGCATCGCAATTGTTTTAAAAAAATAAATTATGTTAAATAGCGACGCATTAGCGATGTAATAAAAAAAAATTTAAATAAATTAATTTTTTTATTGCGACGCACGTATTGCGTCGCAATAGTTTTTTAAAAAATAAATGTTGTAAAAAAATTAAAAATAAAACATTGCGACGCAACCATTTACGTCGCAATTATTTTCAAAAAAATTATTTTAATCAAATAATTTTATCAAATAAAATATTGCGATGCAAGTCAAGGAGTCACAATGTTTTTAAAAAATAAATTATGTTAAATAGCGACGCATTAGCAATGCAATAAATCAGAAAATTAAGAAAAATTAATTTTTAAAATTGTGACGCATGTATTGCATCGCAAATTTTTAAAACAAATAAATGTTTTAAAAAATAGAAATAAAACATTGCGACACAAACTTTTGCGTCGCAATTATTTTTGAAAAATAAATTTTATGAATATAATTCAAATTAAAATATTGCGACGCATTAGCGCATTTTCCCAGGAAATAAAAATTTTCTGCTAAATTGCGCAAATTAGCGGCTCATTAGCAACGCAATTATTTGCGTTGCTAATTTTCCCAGAAAATAATAAAAAAATCTAAATTTGCGACGTATTAGCGACGCAAATTGCGTCGCAAATCCAAATAAATTTTAAAAAAAATAGCTAGGAATTAGCGACGCAAAATTGTGTCGCTAATCCGAAATATATAAGCCAATCGCGCCCCCCCCCCCCCCCCCTCCTCTTCTTCTTCCTCTTCTAACCCTAACCGCCGTCCCTCTCTGGCTGCCCCCGCCCTCTCCCCAGCGCTAGGAACCACCGGCGGCAGCTCGGCGTCCCCTACAGACCAAGGTAGGGCCCCCTCCCCCGCTCCCCTCCCTAACCCCCCCCTCGTTTCACTGAGGCCACGGCCACGTCCCGGTCGTGGCCGACGGTGGCCTGGCCACCGTTAAAAAAAAAAACAATCGGGTGGGGTTTTTCCCCCACCCCTGAGTCGCCGGCCACAGGCCGGCGTTTCAGGCCACGGCGGCGGCCGTGGCTGGGCCACGGCCGCGCCGTTGGCCTGGCCACGGTGGCCAGGCCACCGAAAAAAAAAAATGGGGTTTTTGGCCAATGGCCAGGCCACCAAAAAAAATCGGGTGGGGTTTTTCCCCCACCCCTAAACGGCCACGGCAGTGTGGCCAGGCCACCGTTTAAACAAAAAAAATGGGGTGGGGTTTTTCCCCCACCCCTAACGCGCCGGCCACGGCGGCCGTGGCCGACTGTGGCTTGGCCATGGTGGTCAGGTCACCGTTTAAAAAAAATTAAAAATTAAAAATGGGGTGGGGTTTTTCCCCACCCTTGAGGCGCCGGCCATGGCCACGGTGGCCAGGCCACCGTTTAAAAAAAAAACAGTAGGGGCCTTGGTCTCCGGCCACGGCGACGGTGCCGTGGCCAGCGGTGGCCTGGCCACTGGCCACCATTTATTAAAAAAAAATATAGTAGGAGTTGTGCCTTTCATTTTCATGACTGTTTCTCACATGTGGCTTTAGAGAATTGGCATGATACATCATGTTGGTTCAATAAGCTGCCAAGCCTATTTTATTTCTTTATAGCTGTTTATGCAATAATATTTGTGCATTTGTAGTTATTTACAATTGTTATGTCTTGATTATTTACATTCTGCTTCAAATTGAATGATGCATTAAATTATGTAATGCTAGAATGAAAGTCTTGTTGTAGTTTTATTTAATTTTCAGCAACAAATTAGTAGTTTCAATGATTTATATTTTAGTCTTCACAAACATTTATATTCGACATAATAATCTTAAGAAGTCAGTGACTATATATATAGAACACTATTCCTATATATGTATAATTGACAAGAATTTATGAATAACAAGCATAAGTTCGATTGTCTTCGGATTTCATATTATTAATCACAGCACTATAACCTTTAGACCCGTTTGAGAATTTGTAAGACTTAGTCTTGCAAATTCTCAAATTGTCCTGGTGGACAGTTTGAGAATATTTTTTGCGATATGTTAGTCTGCTATTAATCATCGTTGGTTGAGATTGCGGTTTGTATTTGCTCATGCGTTCTCCTAGTGTGGCATATATGCCACACATTTAGGAGAACATATGGGGAAATGCTGCTGAAATTTCAACGTAAACCATCGATGATAATTAATAGCAGAATAACATATCACAAAAAATATTCTTGAATGGGATAGGGCCTCACCTTTTAGACATGGAGTGAAGGTGGAATTAATTTAGGACACTTGATTGCTTGTGAAGTCCGATGATTGAACGGACCGCTTGCGGCCCGACCCGAACCAAGCCCTAGCATTAGCCTGGCATGAACCTGTGCCTCGGTCCTTGCTAGCACGCCAATCGTAGCCGTGGCCCGGCCTTGCAGGGTAGGGACCTTAGTTGTGTAAAAGAAAATTGGTTTAGTTATAAATGATTTAAGAGTTGTTAACCTTAGTTGTAAAAGAAATAATTTAGTTATATATGTACTAATGCTAATATAGTTTTATATTGTGGTTTCCTTTAATGGTTTACCAAAATTGTATAAGTCGGTCAAAAATGAGCGGGGCTCGCTCGTGGATGTATGCAAGGATAAAAGATGGCTTGCTTAATCCAGATTTTCTGAATGGATTGGAAGAATTTATCGCATTTGCATGTAGCCAACCTGAATGGATGGATGGGCCTAGGATTAGGTGCCCATGCAACTTCCACAAGTGTCAGAATAAAGCCTACAGAGATGTTGAAACTGTTAAGGTGCATTTGTGTAAAAAGGGGTTTGTTCCTGATTACGATGTTTGGTACTGTCATGGTGAACCAGAGGAAATTCCGGTAGCTGTTACAAGCCAACAAGTGTCAATTCCCGAAGATGAACCATTTGTGAATTTAAACACATATGAAGAAATGGTGATGAATGCATCGGGTAATGAATTCAATCAGAATACATTTATGGAAGAACCAAATCCAGATGCACAGCAATTTTATGATATGTTGCGTGCTGCAAATCAAGAATTGTATCCTGGTTGTGAGGGTCATTCCCAGTTGTCTACGGCTGCTCGGTTGTTGAATATTAAGGCAGAACATCGATTATCAGAAAAGGCGTTCAATTCTGTAGCTGGGTTAATCAAAGAAATTTTGCCAAATGATAATGTTGCAGCAGACAGTTTTTACTCAACGAAGAAGTTGTTGCGTGGGCTTGGGCTCCCAGTTAATAAGATCGATTGTTGCTTGAACAATTGTATGATATATTGGGGTGAAGACTCAGAGCTGAGATGGTGTAAGATTTGTGGGCAATCGAGGTACAAAAACAGCGAAGGGGAGCCAGTACAAGTAGGAGGAAAAGTGTGCCTTACAAGAGGATGCATTACTTTCCTCTTACCCACGCCTGCAGAGATTATACAGATCTGAGGCTACAGCTGCTGATATGAGATGGCATGCCGAACATGAATCTAAAGAGGATGAAATGCGGCATCCATCAGATTCAAAAGCTTGGAAGCATTTCAATGAAAATCATCCTGATTTCGCTGAAGATATAAGGAATGTGAGATTAGGTCTTTGTACCGATGGCTTCCAACCATTTGGTCAAGCGGGGCAACAGTATTCATGTTGGCCTGTGATACTGACTGTATATAACCTTCCTCCATGGAAGTGCATGAAAGATACTGCAATGTTTTTAACAGTTTTGGTTCCAGGACCATCAAATCCAAAGGAAAAGATTGATGTCTTCCTGCAACGTTGGTGGCCGAATTGAAAATGTTGTGGGAAACAGGAGTCGTAGCCTACGACATTTCTATGAAACAGAATTTCATCATGAGAGCTGCTTTGATGTGGACAATAAGTTGACTTCCCGGCATATGCAATGTTGTCTGGTTGGAGCACTGCTGGACGTCTGGCATGCCCTCATTGCATGTATGATTCGGATGCATTTACATTGCATGAAGAGTGGTAAACAGTCATGGTTTGCATAAGCTCATAGGAGTCATTCTTCTGCATCCATAGCAAGGCAAATTCAATTATTTTATGCAAGCTGGAGCGAATATTTCCTTCCAGTTTTTTTGACTCAATGGAGCATTTACCGGTTCACTTGCCATACGAAGCGAGCATAGCTGGTCCCGTGCAGTATCGCTGGATGTATCCTTTCGAGAGGTAAATATGTACATCATTAAGACATGTTGACATTTCAAATATTATTTCATTGCGAGAAAATTGGTTAATTTTTTATCTCAACTTTACATATAGGTACCTTAAGAAGTTAAAAAATAATGTGCAATAAGGCAAGGGTTGAAGGTTCTATATGCAATGCACACTTGGTCGAAGAAGTTTCAGCTTTTGCCTCGCATTACTTTGAGGGTCACGTCCACACGAGGAGCCAAAATCTTGGTCGTAACGATGACGTATGTATGGACGAAGGAGAACCTAATGACGGTAGAATATCAATTTTTAAAGGTATCGGCCGTTCATTTGGGGGGCAGAAGTCAAGAAATCTTAGCGATATGGAGTATAATGCAGCACATTATTACATCCTAATGAACCGTAGAGAAGTCGATCCATATATTGAGTAAGTGTATACTTCAATGCTTAATTGGAACTTCTAATTTAAATTACAATATACCATAATATTTAATTGCTAACATAAGTTTTAATCCTTATCATCCCATAAGGATGTATTGTGATAGACAACGACAGATGAATTCGGACATCAGTCAAGTTGCAATTCAGCAGAAGTTAGAAACGGAGTTCGCTTACTGGTTTTATGAATTTGTGAGTAGTATCACTCAATCAATTTCAATCATGGCTTTTATTTTTTGAATTGGTTATGAATAGCTTATTAATTTATAGGTAAACGGTCCATGGTCCACAACCGACAATATTTTCATTAAATGTCTATCGCAATGGCCATTGAAGACCGTAACAACCTCTACTGGCTATTTTGTTAATGGGTACAAATTTCAGATTGAACGATTAGCAGCTTCAAGAGGCACGCAGAATTGGGGCGTGTGTGTTAAAGGAGAAAGTGTTGAAGCAAATATGCAGGATTATTATGGAAAGTTAGTAGAGGTGGTTGAAATTGAATATCCCGGTTGGCCTATGAAACGAACCGTATTTTATTGCGATTGGTTCGATCCGACAATTCCTATGGGCAAAAGGGTTCATAACGACTACAATTTAGTTGAAGTGAACCATCGACGAAGATTACAAAAATATGGACCATTCATCCTTGCATCCCAAGCTTAGCAAGTGTTTTACTGCGGATATCCAATGCAACACCAAGCGAGATTGGTGGGCTGTTTCTAAAATCGTCCCACGTTCAACAATCGTATTAGACGAGAGTTCATCAAGTCAATCAGCCGAGTGCCTTGCATTTCAAAAGGATGAGAAGCCGGCCAGGAAAGGTCGGGGCCAACTCGGCGGACCTAGAGACGCCGGGGCCGAGAAGGGCCGACCAGGAAAGGTCAGAGCCGACTCGGCGGACCTAGAGATGCCGGGGCCGAGAAGGGCCGACCAGGAAAGGTCGGGGCCAACTCGCGGGCTGGAGACGCCGGGGCGCACTCATGCTTTGATTCTACCGAAATTACCCTTGGGGCTACATTAGCCACATCAGATGCCCCCCGTCCCTGAGCGCTAAGGGCCACGCGTCTGCAATCCTTTGGGCGAAAGGGGCGCGAAAATTCAAAAGGAATGATTGCCTTCTTTAGTGCCCTTTAAATGGGCTGATGTGCTGGCGCTTTGTTCCGAGGCATGGTCGCTTCGAAGATCTCCCGTAATCATACGTTAGGTGGCGATGACGTTGGCGCCGGACGCTCTGGAGAAGGAGCCCATTGGGTGATGGGAAAGAAGGCGAAGGCATCATTACCGCTCCGTTTTCTATGGCTCGCGATTGGCCGGGGATTACATCTTCTGGAGTGGAGCGAGGCGGCATGCCTCGGGCACAGGCGTGACTTTCGGCTGGCAGCCTGCAAAGCAATGGGCGCGTGCCAGATGGCGGGATCTGGGGCGGCGTTAGCTGGAGACGGGAGCTATAAAAACCCCCCAAGGGCCTGTAGAAGCCTTTATGCTGCCATTGCTTTCTTCTTCTACTTTCCTCTTCTTTGAGTTCTCTTGCAACCTGAGTCTTTCCAACTCCGAGGTTAGTTTCATCCCCTTTTTTGCCTATGGACCGTAGTGCCATTAGGGAGGGCAAGAGACCCGTAGAAGAGTCTTCCCAGTCTAGCAGTGAGGACCAGGCTTCTGTAGCTAGAAGTCGAATGCCTCCGTCGGTGGGTGGTGTAGTCATCCGTGGTGAATCGGGGGCAGCAGGACCCCCGATCACCTCCGGTCCTCCTATTAGGGCAGTTCCCCTATCCTCTCGTCGTCCTGTGCTTCCTCCGGCGGTGAGTTCCGATCCAGCGGGGCCAGCTGGGGTGGCTTCCACCATGACCTCTAAGGATATAGAGACCCTTAGAGCTAAATACTATGTCCCTGACTTTATTGACCTGTCCGCACCGGGGCCCGAGGACAGGGTGACCTCCGACCACCGGGCCAGGTCACTCTGTACGAGGAGTTCTTCCGGTGTGGCTGCCTTCCTTTCCATCATTTTTTCCTTAATCTTTTAGATAGATATAGGTTAGTGCCGGCGCAGTTGACTCCGAACTCGATTCGGATCATTTGCGCCTTTGTAATCCTTTGCCACTTCGAGGGGCCCGCCCAGGGCTGTCCCTATTCCGAGCTTTCTATAAGCTCCGCCGCCAAGGTGAGGGTGCCTGGTGGGCATTTACCGCCAGGCCAGGTAGAGCCTTTCCACTGGGTCTCCCATCCAAAATTAGGGGGTGGAAACCTAGATTTCTCTTTGCCCATGTCGAGAGGGTTAGGGCCGCTTGGAGGATAGGGAGTTATTCACCCTATTATCCAACTGTCAAATTTTCAATTACAAGGAACTCCTGTCTGAGGAGAACCTAGGAGAAGCCAAGTTAGCCCCGTCGACCGGTGAGCTTGGCGCCTGAATCTTTCTGTCCGTCCTTCGATTTATTGCATGCCGCTACTGATGCTCATTACTCTTTTGTGCAGTAATGAGGGTTTCTGCCAGCGACTTTGAGGCCGTTTTGAGGCAGAAGAGGCAGGCGACTGGAGAGTCATCTAGGCCAGCGAAGAAACCCCGAGGAAGGGAGCCGGCGAGGCTGGCCGCACCCCCACAGCCTTGACACCCGCGGGGGAGCCGGCCGAGAAAAAGCTAGTTGTAAGGGCGGCCCGGAAGTCTGCGAGGGCCGAGATCGAAGAAGGGGAGATCCCGGCCACCACCGAGGCAATGGTGGTGGTTTTGGATGGAGAGGAGGAAGCTCCCACCGCCGCCGATGTGCCCGAGGTGGGTTGGGTCACTATTGCTGTTGGCCCTCCGGCCGCTGTCGAGCCAGAGAGAGAAAGTGCTCCCCCAACTGCCAGTGAGGGGGAGCGGGTCGCCAGAGAGGCCCGAAACGGGGCAGAGGCGACCGAGGAGCAAAGGGGGGAGTTGGGGAGCTCATCCCGCCAACCGGCCAGACGCCCCGCCCGTCCCCAAGCCGAGGGCCCATAGGTGGGGCAGACGAGGCTGGATCCCCTGATCAATTCAATGGTGGATGGCGCGTAGGCCTTCCGTCTCCTGTCAGGGGTCCGAACCGCCGAGCTCGAAGAGGAGACACGGGGGATGAGTCACTCCGCGCTCCTGGACATGGTAATGGTTTCTGTTATCCAGGTAAATTTTGAGCACTTGTAATTTTCCAATATTTCTTCTTCTTCTCGTAGCTGACATGTTTCCTCTGCTACAGTTGGTTACTGGAGCGTTGGGCCTTCGCGAGGCGTTGGCCCATTCTTCTACCACAATCTCCAAGGCTCTGGCACGGGCCGACAAGTATAAGAAGGAGAGCATGGTGCAGGCTGAAAACCTTGCTCGCCTGCACCAGGAAACCTCGGCCCGCGAGGAGAATTGGGCCAGTCGCATGAGGGAGATGGAGAGCCGGGTCGAAGTCGAAAGCGGCCGGGCCTCCGCGGTCGAGGCCAAGATGGAGCTGGCCTCAGAGAGATCGAGGGCCGCCACGGCGCAGAATGAAGAGTTGACTCAGCGGCTCCAACGCGCTGAGGAGGAAACTCGGATCGCGGTGGAGAGAGCGGCTGCCGCGGAGAAGGCGGCGGCGGAGGCTGCAGAGAGAGCGGCCGCTGCGGAGAAGGCGGCATGGAGGCAAGCTTGGAGAAGGCCGGGGCGATGGCCTGTGCTGACGAGGCCAGCGCCTGTGCCGCAGAGGCCGAGAGCAAGGCCTGGGAGGCTGAGGCCAGGGCACAGCAGGCCGAAGCCGAGGCGGGGCAGGCCGTCCCCAACTACAAGGCCTCACCGGAGTTCAAGCAAGAAGTCGTCGAGGCCAGCCTTGATGCCTACGTTCAGGGATTCGAAATGTGCAAAGTCAGAGTATCTGCGGCCCTCAAAATCGACATTGCTGAACTCGAAGATATCCGGCCTGGGGATTCGACGAGGAGCCTGCGGAGAAAAAGGATGAAGGGAAGCCCGGCCCTGGCGAGCCTTAGGCTATTTTTTCCTTTACTTTATTGTATGTAATCGGCCTCAGGCCCAATTTTGTATCCTTCTTCAATAGTCAATGAAAAAAAGACTTTTTCCCCAAACTTCTTTGTGTTTCGATCCATCCCGTCTTCCTTCTTCTTTTAAGGTGCTCAACGACTCCGAACTTAGCCAATATTCGAATGTCTCTAGGATGTAGGCCGGCCTTATGAACAGTCACTTAAGTTGTTTCGTGCTGTCGTAGGCTGTTCGCAAGAAGGCTTGCTTACGCATGAATCCCCGAAGGCCTAGAAAGATTTCCGGGCGGCTTGATGCCAAGCCTAACTTTGGAGGCGTTTGGATTGACCAGAGACGGTTGATGTTGATTCTGCCATCGTGAGTGGTTTGCGTGCTGCTTGAGGGGTAGCTCGATCGGGTACGGAGCTGCTAGGGTCTTAACCGACTCGGGGGCACTGCCGTGCCGGGGCCGAGTGGTGTCCCATTAGCTGCGATGCCGGCGAGCTCCTTTTGAACCGCTTCAGGGGTTTGTGTGCCGCCTGAAGGGCGATTCGACCGGGTATGGAGCTGCTAGGGTCTTAACCGACTCGGGGGCACCGCCGTGCCGGGGCCGAGTGGTGTCCCGTTAGCCGCAATGCCGACGAGCTCCTTTTGAACCGCTTCAGGGGTTTGTGTGCCGCCTGAATGGCGACTCGACCGGGTACGGAGCTGCTAGGGTCTAACCGACTCGAGGGCACCGCCTTGCCGGGGCCGAGTGGTGTCCCGTTAGCTGCGATGCCGGTGAGCTCCTTTTGAACCGCTTCAGGGGTTTGTGTGCCGCATGAAGGGCGACTCGACCGGGTATGGAGCTGCTAGGGTCTTAACCGACTCGGGGGCACCACCGTGCCGGGGCCGAGTGGTGTCCCGTTAGCCGCGATTCCTACGAGCTCCTTTTGAACCGCTTCAGGAGTTTGTGTGCTGCCTGAAGGGCGGCTCGACCGGGTATGGAGCTGCTAGGGTCTTAACCGACTCGGAAGCACCACCGTGCCGGGGCCGAGTTGTGTCCCGTTAGCCACGATGCCGGCGAGCTCCTTTTGAACCGCTTCAGGGGTTTGTGTGCCACCTGAAGGGCGCTCGACCGGGTACGGAGCTGCTAGGGTCTTAACCGACTCGGGGGCACCGCCGTGCCGGGGCCGAGTGGTGTCCCGTTAGCCGCGATGCCGGCTAGCTCCTTTTGAACCGCTTCAGGGGTTTGTGTGCCGCCTGAAGGGCGACTCGACCGGGTACGGAGCTGCTAGGGTCTTAACCGACTCGGGGGCACCGCCGTGCCGGGGCCGAGTGGTGTCCCATTAGCCGCGATGCCGGCGAGCTCCTTTTGAGAGATTTGGTCCTTGAAGAGTAGTCCAGAAGGGACCTCCCTTTATTGCTCACGCCTTAGGGGAATACATATTGATAATATTGACGAAGGTTATCCGCATTCCAGGTGTGTGGAATGGGTTGTCCATCAAGCTGCTCTAATTTGTACGCCCCCCGGTGGAGTGCGTCGGTGATGCGATAGGGGCCCTCCCAGTTGGGGGATAGTTTGCCCCCCTCAGTATGCTTTGAAACCTCAGCTTTTCTCAAAACTAAATCTCTGCAGCGGAAAACCTTAGGGCGAACTCGAGCGTTGTAGTACCTGGCTGCTCGCTGACGAAAGTCACCATGCGTAGTCTTGCCCGATCACGCGCCTCGTCGATGAAGTCCAAATTAGCCCGAATCAGGGCGGAGTTGTTTTCTTCACTGAAGGACTCCACGCGTGGACTAGGTAGTCCAATCTCGACAAGAATGACGACATCGGATCCGAAGGCGAGACTGAAAGGAGTCTCACCCGTCGGGGCTCTGGGGGTCATGTGATAGGCCCATATCATGCTGGGGAGCTCCTCCACCCAACAACCTTTGGACCCGTCCAACCTGGTTCTGAGTCCTCTAAGGATGGTGCGGTTCATAACCTTCGCCTCCCCGTTGGTTTGGGGGTGGCCAACGGAAGTGAATCGGTGATGAATGCCTAGCTCATCACAGAAGGCTTTGAATGCTTCGTTGTTGAATTGGCGGCCGTTGTCCGTGACAAGGGTGTGAGGTAGACCAAAGCGGCATATGATTGACTTCCAAAAGAAAGTTTTGACTTTGCCTTCAGTGATCTTGGCTAACGCTTCGACCTGACCCATTTGGTGAAGTAATCAATGGCGACTAGCAAGAACTTTCGTTGCCTAGAAGCTGGGGGGGATGGCCCAAGAATGTCCATTCCCCACTGAGCGAAGGGCCATGGAGTCGAGAGCGGGTTCATCGGGGTAGATGGTTGATGCTGGATGTGTGCATGGCGCTGGCAACCGTCGCATTTCTGAACTAATTTAGCCGCATCCTCCCTCATAGTGAGCCAAAAATATCCCTGACGGAGGGACTTTTGGGCTAAGGATCTGCCCCCCAGATGGTTTCCACAGATGCCCTCGTGGATTTCTCTGAGGATGTAGTCGGCGTCGGCGGGTCCCACGCACTTGAGCAGAGGATAAGAGAATGACCTTATGTATAGACGCCCATCGAGAAGGATGAATTTGGAGGCTTTCCATTTGAGCAACCTGGCTTCGTTGCGGTCATCAGGGAGTGTGCCGTCAGTGAGATAACGAACGTAGACGTCCATCCATGTGGGCTCTTGGGTGAGAGGAAGGATTTCCTCGCTACCCTCTATACTAGGTCTTTTCAAATATTCAATGTAAGCATCCCTTGCCATACCGCCGGCAGAGGTGGCCAGACGAGAGAGGATGTCGGCCTTGGCATTTTCACTTCGTGGAATGTAACTGATATTGAAGTAAGCCAGCGAGGAGGTCAGGAGCCGAACCTTGCCCAAGTACTGAGTCATAGTGGGGTCACGCCCCTCGTACTCCCCATTGATTTGCCCAGAGACGAGTTGTGAGTCCGTGAAAGCTCTGAGGCGCTTTATTCCGAACTCTTGGGCTAGCCTTAACCCGGCCAGCAGGGCCTCGTACTCAGCTTGATTGTTGGTGGCTTCGAATAGAAATCGCAGGGCACATTCTGTTCTCTCTCGCCTGGTCCGGCAAGAATGAGGCCGGCGCCACTTCCTTGAGAGTTCGATGCGCCGTCCACATGAACGATCCAAGTTTCCCATCTTCGCTTGGCTCTGGCTCGCACTGCCCCTTGACAACCTCTTCAGCCATCTCCTCTGCCCAGGTGCATTCAACTAGGAAGTCGGCTAGAACATGAGACTTCAGAGCCGGTCGAGCCTGGAAAGAGAGGTCAAATCTCCCAGCTTGATGGCCCACTTGGCGAGTTGTTCTGAGGTATCCGGACGAGCCAGGATAGCTCGCAGGGGTTGATCCGTGAGCACCACAATAGGATGGGCTTTAAAATACGGACGGAGACGTCGAGCGGAGACTATCAGGGCGAGGATGACCTTTTCGCTTTGGAGTACCTGACTTCTGCGTCATGGAGGACCTTACTCACATAGTAGACAGGCCTTTGGGTTCCATCAGTGTCGAGATGCACCAAAACTGAACTAACGGCTTCTGAAGAAGCAGCTAAGTAGAGAAAAAGACTTTCTCCGTCTTTTGGCTTGGATAAGAGCGGAGGAGAGGATAGAAACGCCTTCAACCCGTCGAAGGCCCTCTGGCAGTCGTCAGTCCACTCGAAGCTATTCATCTTCCGCAAGGCTTTGAAGAAGGGCAAGCATCTCTCGGCCGATTTGGAGAGGAAACGACTTAGAGCCGCTATCCTCCCAGTTAATCGCTGCACCTCCTTCTTGCTGGACGGTGGCCTCATGTCAAGTATGGCGCTGATCTTTTCTGAGTTCGCCTCGATCCCCCGCTGGGTCACCATGAAGCCCAGGAACTTGCCTGCCGTGACCCCAAAAGCACATTTCTTGGGGTTCAGCTTAACTTGGAAGCGACGGAGGTTGTTAAAGGTCTCCTCTAAATCGGAGACGTGATCAGAGGCACGGGTGCTCTTTGTCAGCATGTCGTCTACGTAGACTTCCATGTTCCGGCCTAGCTGGTCCTGGAACACTCTGTTCATCAACCTTTGGTAAGTCGCCCCCGCGTTTTTGAGGCCAAAAGGCATCACTTTGTAGCAATAAATGCCCTTTTTCGTCACAAAGGAGGTGTGCTCTTCGTCGCTGAGGTCCATCCTTATCTGATTGTATCCCGAGAAGGCGTCCATGAAGCTGAGGAGTTCGTGCCCGGAGGTGGAATCTACCAGCTGATCAATCCTTGGTAGGGGAAAGCTGTCTTTTGGACACGCCTTATTAAGGTCGATGAAATCTATGCAAATCCTCCAGCTCCCATTTGCCTTACGCACCATGACCACATTGGCCAACCAACTGGGGTAGTGTGCCTCCCGGATGTGGCCGGCACTGAGTAGCTTGTTGACTTCCTCGTCAATAGCTTTTTGTTGATCAGGAGCAAAGCTTCTCTTCTACTGGCGAATTGGACGATGTCGCAGGTCAATGTTGAGCTTGTGGGTGATCACTTCCGGAGGGATGCCGGGCATATCAGACGCTGACCAGGCAAAGACGTCTGAATTAGCCCGCAAAAAGGCTAGGAGATGCTCCCGGTCCTCTGGAGAAAGGAGTCTGCCGACACGGACGGTTCTTATCGGGTCATCTCCAAGAGGGAAGGTCAAAAGATGTTCAGCTGGCTCTCCTCCGTTGTTAGAGTCTCTGGGGTCGGATGCTTCAAAGGTTGGTTCAGCTTCCAGAGGACTTGATGCCGCGTGATAACAGGGCAGGACTGGGCTGACCTCACCGCATCTCCCCGACTCCTCCGCTGTGGGGAATTGCACTAACAGACGCCGGGTGAAAATAATTGCATCCAAAAGGTTCAAACCTGGACGCCCCAGAATGGCGTTATACGCCAAGGGAACCCTCACAACCAAGAATTTCATAATCACTGTGCTTTGACATGGCGGCATTCCGGCTGTCACAGGCAAAGGTATTTCGCCTTCAACCCTCACGGAGTCTCCAGTAAAACCGACCAAAGAGGTCGCCACAGGCTGAAGGGAGTCCAAAGATAATCCCGTCCGAACAAAGGCGTTGTAGGTAAGGATGTCAGCTGAGCTGCCACTATCAACTAATATCCTCTTTACAGGGTGCTTGGCGATCGTCATAGAGACGATGATGCCTTTATTGTTTACATTATCTATGACAGCATATCCCCCAGGAATTACACTGCCTGATGTCTCCTCTCCCCTTGGCCGCTTAGATGCGAAGGTTGATCCCCAAGACACCATTCCGACCGTCCGCTCCGTGGGAGCATTGTTAACCGGGGCCTGAACAGGCGGAGGCCCCATGAGGGTTGGCAGCGGCTGCTGCGCCTTCTGCACATATTTGCCGAGGTAGCCCCGCTGAATGAGCTCCTCGATGGCCCACTTCAAGCTGTAGCAATTGTCAGAGTCATGGCCATAGTCCCGGTGGAATCGGCAGTAGCAGCTTTTGTCGCGGGGGGGACCTTTCTTCATGGGAGGAGGGCGCTGGAGGTAAGGCTCGCCTTCGATCTCCATCAGAATGTGAGATCGAGAGGTAAGGAGAGGTGTGAGCTTGCTCTCGTCGGGGACAAGACTTCTACGCCTGCTGTCGGGTCGGCGAGGCATGTCAGCTCACTGGTGTCGGGGAGGTCCGCTTGGTTCAGGGCGAGCAGGCTTGTGGCCGGAGCTCCTTGAGGATTCTCGGCGGGTGAAGTCAGCTTCATCCGCATGGATATACTTTTGAGCCCAGAGGAGGAGATCGAATAAGAGCCCGAGGGCTTCTTATCCAAAGAAAAGGTGAAGCGAGACGGAGGAGCCCTCGCTTCAGTGCCAGCGTCGCTACCGCATCGTCGAGATGGTAGACCTCGAGGGCGACGGCTTTGAACCGGGACACGAAGTCCCGCAGCGACTCTCCCTCCTTCTGACGTACGGAAAGAGACTGTCCGCCACCCTTGGAATTCGTCGGCAGGCGTCGAAATGTGCCAGAAAGGCCTTCTCCAGTTCTCGGAAAGAGTCGACGCTGTGAGGGGGCAAGCGCGAGTGCCACGCGCGAGCGGCCTTCCGCAGAGTAGCGGGAAAGGCCTTGCAGAGAAGGGCGTCTGAAGCGCCTTGACCTGCATCATTGCTTTATAACTCTCGAAATGGTCGAGAGGATCTATTGTACCATCATACGGGTCCACCTGGGGGAACCAAAACATGGAGGGGATAGGCTCCTCTAATATCCGGCGGATGTAAGGAGGACGGGTGTCGAACTCCTCCTCCGGCTGATGGTTGATTTTTCTGGCGAGCTCGTCCAGCCGCCGGTTGTACTCCTCCAGGCGTTCCTCCGCCTGTCGGTTGATTGTTGGGGCCCTCCGAGATGGCTCGAAGGAGGAAGAAGAAGATGAAGAAGACAGAGAGGGAGACGAAAGTCGGGGCTTCCGCCTTGGCTCCTCTTGATGATGCGGCCCCGAAGGGATTTTGCTGGGACCATGATCAGGAGACCGTGGCCGCTTGGAGGGCTCGCGGCGGGATTTCCTCGGGAAAGCTGGGCAATGACCGGCCTCCCGCCGACCAGCTTCCCGCTGGCCGGCCTCCCGCCGACCGGCATCTCGCCTTGGAGAACCTCCCCTCGCCGACTGCTGACTGGCGGGGGAGCTGTTTGGTGCTGGGTGGCCACGGACTGCTGCTGTTGAAGCCCGTGGACCATAGCAGCGAGCGTTTGGACTTGTTGGGAGGGGGTCGCCAACTGCTTCGCCATTTGGGCGGCTGCGTTTGGTGGAGGGCAGGTGACTAGAGGATCGGCAACAGGGGGGTTGGCCTCTTGTTGCCTAACTGGCGGGGGAAGCCCCGCTGGACAGCTGATGGAAGCGTCCTGAGCTCGTGTCACCACCATGATTCCAAAGAGACAAAGAGGGGGGGTAAGGTTTGGCCAGATGTAACACAAGGAAGCCCTGGGATACTTGCTGCATTTTACACCCACGCACCCTCTACCTGGTGTGCCAATCTGATGACGCCCAATCACTGATCCTGCACGTCGAGAACGGATGGATTCTCCAGGCTCCTCTTCACCAGGTTACCTGCAAAGAAGTCCCAGGACCGAAGAGGATTCTCCGGTGGGACCCTCCGACGCCCAAGTTAGCAATTGAGGTCACAGCTGAAGAGAGCTCGAATGAGTTCTTTTTAGATAAAAGGGGGCACCAGAGGAGAAGAGAGTTCTTTCTGGGTTTCAAGATAGCGATTTTTCGGGGATTATCGCGCATACCTGTTTACTAAGTAGATTCACCTTTTTATAGGGGTTGACTCTGGCACGATCACGTGAGATTCCGTGAGGAGGGAATTCCATGGAGTTCTTGAGAGTTGCATAATTTGCGCTGGTTGATGGGTCCTGTCTCATCGGAAAGGGAGAAAGTGGCGGTTGGTGGGTTACGTCCCATCAGCCAGCGGGGCTGTTGGGTAGTTGGGTCCAGTCCCATCAGCAACGTGGCCAACGGGTAGTTGGATCTGGCGTTGTCAGGCGACGCGGGTCAGAGAGGTAGTGTCCCGAGCTACCAAGGCTGTGTTGGGGCAAGTTTGGAGAAAACCGGAAAGTCCCACTCTCTCGGGGGAGCCGAGCTTATCTCGGTCGGCCAAGGGTGGCCGGGGCCGACCTTGCCGACCAGGATGTGCCGGTCGGGGCCGACTCGGCGGACCTGGAGACGCCGGGGCCGAGAGGGGCCGACCAGGAAAGGTCGGGGCCGACTCGGCGGACTTGGAGATGCCGAGGCCGAGAAGGGCCGACCAGGAAAGGTTGGGGCCGACTCGACGACCCTGAGACGCCGGGGCCGAGAAGGGCCGGCCATGAAAGGTCGGGGCCGACTCAGCGCTTTTGGAGACGCCGGGGCCGAGAAGGGCCAACCAGGAAAGGTCGGGGCCGACTCGGCGGACCTGGAGATGCCGGGCCGAGAAGGGCCGACCAGGAAGGGTCGGGGCAGACTCGGCGGACCTAGAGATGCCGGGGCCGAGAAGGGCCACCAGGAAGGGTCGGGGCAGACTCGGCGGTCTGGAGACGCCAGGGCCGAGAAGGGCCGACCAGGAAAGGTCGAGGCCGACTCGGCGGTCCTGGAGACGCCGGGGCCGAGAAGGGCCGATCAGGAAAGGTCGGGGCTGACTCGGCGGACTTGGAGACGCCGGGGCCGAGAAGGGCCGACCAGGAAGGGTCGAGGCCGACTCGTCGGACCTGGAGATGCCGGGGCCGAGAAGGGCCGACCAGGAAGGGTCGGGGCCGACTCGGCGGACCTGGAGACGCCGGGGCCGAGAAGGGCCGACCAGGAAGGGTCGGGGCCGACTCGGCGGACCTGGAGATGCCGGGGCCGAGAAGGGCCGACCAGGAAAGATCGGGGCCGACTCGGCGGACCTGGAGACACCGGGGCCAAGAAGGGCCGGCCGGAAAGGTCGGGGCCGACTCGGCGGACCTGGAGACGCCGGGGCCGAGAAGGGCCGGCCAGAAAGGTCGGGGCCGACTCGGCGACCTGGAGATGCCGGGGCCGAGAAGGGCCGACCAGGAAAGGTCGGGGCCGACTCGACGGGCTGGAGACACCGGGGCCGAGAATTGCCGACCAGGAAAGGTCGGGGCCGACTCGGCGGACCTGGAGACGCCGGGCCGAAAAGGGCCGACCATAAAGGGTCGGGGCCGACTCGGCGGACCTGGAGACGCCGGGCCAAGAAGGGCCGACCAGGAAAGGTCGGGGCCGACTTGGCAGACCTGGAAACGCCGGGACCGAGAAGGGTCGGTCAGGAAAGGTCGAGGCCGACTCGACGGACATGGAGATGCCGGGGCCGAGAAGGGCCGACCAGGAAAGGTCGGGACCGACTCGACGGACCTGGAGACGCCGGAGCCGAGAAGGGCCGGCCAGAAAAGGTTGGAGCCGACTCGCGGACCTAGAGACGCCAGGGCCGAGAAGGGCCGACCAGGAAAGGTCGGGGCCAACTCGACGGACCTGGAGATGCCGGGGCCGAGAAGGACCAACCAAAAAAGATCGGACCGACTGGCGGCTGAAGATGCCGGGACGCAACCATACTTTGATTCTACCAAAATTACCCTTAGGACTACATTAGCGGCATCACAACCTATACAAAGTCGTTGTCAAGTCTTTGTTTGTCTTTTCTTTTTTTTTTTTCCCTTAATTTCCTATAAGTTGCTAACCAACCATTTCACCTATTGATTCACTACGTATCATCAGATATGACCAAATTGGTTGGAACCGCAGAAGATCAGAAAAAAATATATTTTTATCAATCTATTATACTATTTCATCATTCATCTATATCTATTCCAACATCTATTATATTAGAAGAGACCAATTCAAGACCCAATATATCCCAATCCAAACTAATTCACATCAAGAAGACCATGTAACCTTCTGAAGCTTAAAAATCCAAAAAAAAAAAAAATTGGGCGGATAAAAGCCAATGCAAAGAAATCATTCCCTGATACCAGCCGATCGAAGAGTTCAAACGGATCAAAAGGAATCAAGCAAGGGATGCTTACAGTTCTTGCCGAGCTTGAAGCAATTGGCGGCCTTGTCGAACAAATCGGCGGCGTCCTCGTGCTTGGATCCGAAGAGACCCCATCCGCTGAGCTTCTTCTCCGCCTTCTTCTCGAATCCTCTCCCCGCGCCGTCTGATCCGTCATCTCTCAATCCCTCTCCTCCTCCTTCCCTTCCTCTCCTTCTCAGAGAATATAGACGGCGAGACGAGCATTCGAGGGCGGATATCGGCGAAGGAAGACGAGGAGAGAGCGGGGTCGAGGGAGAGCCGAAACCAAACCAGCCGGTCCAACTAAACCACACCGCTTTCGAGAGAGATTTATTTTCACCGTTCATCAAGACACGTGTTCCCAACGTAAATTCCAGGATTTTACGCGAAAGCCGGTACGTGCGAGAAAAACGCGTCCCGTCGTGTTGGCACGCGGAAGGGGTGCAAGGGTCGCTAAATGGTGAACCCAGAATACATGGTGGTGGACGTGGACCGTCCATTCAAAATGGATGGATCGATATTTGGTAAGCTCACCTTAACATAGAATTATGCAGTTTCGATTTGAATAAAATTTACAAAATTTTAGCTGATTTTACTTTATGCTTCTGACTTTCTGTGATCGATTCCAAGCAACTTACCTGGTTGCTTTGGATTTAATAATCCACTGTATGGCTTGTGAAGTTGAATTCAAGATTGTTTTTAACTTTGTATTTATTATTTATTATTTTTTTATTTTGTTGGTACAAACGGACGATCACACAACTCTTGTGCGAGTCAGCCGAGTTATATCGGAATACAAAATCTGATTAAAAGCAGCAGGACAGGGATCGCCCTGAATCCAGACCCTATAGTCAGCATGATGAGCAACCGCCGCCGCAACCCAATCTGCCGCATCATTGGCTTCACGATAGACATGTCGGATCTGAACACTGACAGCATCCCGCAAAATAGCCCATATGTCCAAGAGCAGGGGATTGACTGGAGCTTGACTGCAACTATCCTTTTGAATTCAGCGGATAACAGAAAGAGAATCTCCCTCAATAATCAAATTAAGAACATGAAGGGTCCTGATAGCATATAGAACTCCAGCCCATGCAGCATAGAGCTCGGCCAGTGGGATCGAGGAGTCAAAACTACCAAAACCTCCAGCCGCCAACTGATCTCCCCCATGCCCTCTAATCACAAAGGCAGAACCAGCTAGCCTGCCTCGGACACTCCTGTCAAAGTTCATTTTTACAAACCCTGGAGGGGGGGCTCCCAAGAGATGAAGACCGTATACCAGTTCGCTGCCATAGCAGCGGGGGATCCCAAGTGGCCAGGGCTGCCAATCACAAAGTGTTATGATGACGAGAGAATCAGCTGACAGTAGCCTGGCTTTCCGAACAATACTGAAAGAAGAAATGGGCTCATTAGTAAAAATAAGGAGATTCTGAGATAACCATATATGATAAGCAATCGTTGCCCATAGACCAATCTGCTGCTGTCTACCCTGCCGCAGAATTTGCAAAAAATCGGATCGCAGAGAGCCCACCGCATCAGGTCTACAGTCATAGCCCACACTCTGCCAGATTCGCCTAACTCTGAGGCAAGTAAAAATGACATGGTCAGTAGTTTCATCCTCCTAACCACACAAAGGGCAGATAGTCTAAATATGAAGGCCCCTAGCCGAGAGGTTGGAACAGGTCGGGATGCAGTCCCACAAAAGCTTCCAAACAAAAAGCTGAATCCTGGGATGAATAGGAAGTTTCCAAACCCATTCAGCAGCCTCCATATGATGCGAAGGAGGTCTATAGATGCTCATTACGTCCCTGGAGGGAGCCAATGGCATGCAGGTGCGTCGCCATAATCTAATATCAGAAACATTCCCCTGAATAAGCGGAATAACAAGGATCCGCCGAGCAAGCTCCTCTCCAAAGAGCCGGGTAACTGTAGAGAAATGCCAGCTGGAGGAATCTTGGGAGATCAAATCCTTCACCCTCATAGTACTGGGGATATCGATACTGGTGAAAGTAGGCCAACGATAGAGGGGAAGGTCAGCAATCCATCTGTCATGGATAACATCAACCATAGAGCCATCGCCTATCATCCAAGAGGTATTAGACATGATAATCAGAGCATGGCGACAAACCTCCTTCCAAAAGGGAGAATGCCCACGGGAGGTCTGAAAGACCATAGAGGAGTTCCAGTCTCCATATCTAGCCCGCATGAAGGAACTCCAGAAACAATGAGGGTCAAGTAAAAAACGAGAAGCGTGGCGAGCAAATAGAGCCTCTCTCCGAATGGTTAGAGACTGAATATCGAGGCCACCTTCATGAATTGGCATACAAACGCTATCCCAAGCTAGCAAATGAGTACCATGACCATCCTGCATCGAAGCCCACAAAAAGTCCCGAAAACATCTCTCGATCCTCCTCAAACAAGTCACCGGAATAGCAGTATTAGAGAGGAGATGCAAAGGAAGCGAAGTCAGAACCGATCGTATTAGGATAATTTTCGCTATCATAGATAACGAAGTAACATGCCAACCCTCGATACGATCGTGAACCCGCCGAACAATATCAACATAATCACTGATGCGGGGACACCTTCCCGTGATAGGAATACCAAGGTACTAAAGACGATCAGCCTGAGTAAATATGCCCATAGTTTGGAGAATGGCTTCCTTAGTATTTCTTCTAGTCTTCGGGCTAAAACAAATCATAGACTTGAGAAGATTAACCTTTTAACCAGAAGCTTGGCAATAGCTTTGAATAATAGAGTCAAAAATGGACGCATTCCGAACAGTAGCCTGCCCCAGCAAAATACAATCGTCGGCATACAAAAGATGCGAAACAGAGGGACCCAAGGGAGCAGACATGAAGGGGACAATGCGACAGTCACACTGTGCCTGATGTAATGCTCGAGAGATGTCATTAGCCACCAATATGAACAAAAAAGGGGATAAAGGGCACCCCTGCCGAAGCCCCACAGCAGAATGAAAGAAATCAGAAGGACTGCCATTGATAATCAATGAGAAGGACGGCGCCCGAATGCATGCCAGAATCCAATCTATGAATAGCCTATCAAACCCAAATTCAAGGAGAGTGCGATGTAGAAATGTCCAGTTCATCCTGTTATAAGCCCTCTCCATATCAAGCTTGATTGCCATAAGACACTGTCTAGCAGGGGCCCTCTGAAGATCATACATAAATTCCTGGGCAATAGTGACATTATCTGAAATACTACGCCCTTTAATAAAAACCCCTTGCTCATCAGAGATAAGACGGGGAACCACCCCCTCAAATGGTTAACAAGTATACGTGCACAAACCTTGTATAATGTAGTACACAAACTGATGGGCCGATAGTGCTGAGGGATAGAAGCATCAGAACGCTTGGGTACAAGAGTGATAAAAGATCTATTCCAGTCAGCAGGCATGGACTTGGATTGAAAGACAGTCTGGATAGTCTGAACCACCTCAGAAGAAACAATGGTCCAATAATGCTGGAAGAAAAAAGGCGGGAAGCCATCAGGCCCTGGAGCCTTATCTGGCCCAAGATCCCATAGAGCTTGCCGAATCTCCTCCTCTATGATAGATCTGACAAGGATGTCATTCTCCTGAGCAGTAACCTTCTTCGAAGAAGAAACCTACTAAACCGGAGCACCGATACCAGATTGCTCAGTCCACCTAGACTGAAAAACTGGAATAGCCGATCACGAATAACGTGGATATACTCCGAAGATCTCCCTTCATCATCCACCAGATGCCGAATCCGATTAGCCGCACGGCGCTTCAAGGTAGACTGATGAAAGAATATGGTATTTCGGTCCCCTTTCCGAATACACTGGACCCTAGACCGCTGCCTCCAATAGGTCTCCTGTTGCTGAAGGAGAGAGTGATGAATAGCAAGCTTAGCACGGAGAGCAGAGAGATCCACATCAGAAAGAGAGCCATCCTGAGCTTCCTTACCCTGAAGATAAACAATATCCGCTTCCACCCCTCAACTTGCCTCAGGATATTCCCGACCTCCTCTTTGTTCCACCTAGATAGTCTGCGCCTAAGTAATTCTAGCCGCCTAGATAATTTGTAGATAGCATTACCTCTAACCGGTAAATGCCAAACCTGAGCAATAATAGACCGAGCCAAGGAATAAGAAGACCAGAACTGCTCGAACCGAACTGCCTATGACCCTGAGAGATAACCTCAGTGGAAACCAGGATGGGGCAGTGGTCTAAGGCAATCCTGGGAAGATGAGTAACAGTAGTAGAGGAGAACTTAAGAAGCCATTGGGAAGAGGCCATAGCCCTGTCCAATCTCTCCCAAACTTGAGCTGAGCCTTGACGATTATTGCACCAGGTGAACTGGGGACCCGAGAATCCCAAATCCAACAATCCAGCGGATGAGATGAAAGATCTGAACTCAGAGATCTCAACTGATCCACTGACCTGTCTTCCACCTCTCTTTTCATTCGCCCCAATGATGCAATTAAAATCACCAGCAACTGAGGAAGGAAGACCATACGCCAGAAGGGAAAGGAGTTCACCCCATAACACTCTCCTTTCCTGGAAGTCGGTACTAGCATAGACTCCAGACAGAAGAAAGGGGTCAGCATTCCCCTCAGAAACAACAAGAGACACCTGCTGATTACAGTGATGAAAAGCATCCACTCTGATGGAGGGATTGCGCCAGATAGCTAATATGCCTCCCGATAACCCCACCGACTCCACCGCATAAGAAGACCAAGTTCAGTCAATCCGACTCCTAAAGGAAGCCAAGCTGTCTCTAGATAGACGAGTTTCCAATAGAACACAAATATCGAATTGATAAAGCTAACCAATCTCACAAAAGAAGCTCGAAACGAGGGTTTCCGGGCTCCTCTGACATTCCACAGAAGAATCTTCATTGAGTTATAGTGGGACTGGGACATAGTCGAGTCCACCGCCATACTGCCATTAGCATTGCCCCCAAAGGATAGGGAGATGCCATTTGCCTCCATAGCTGCAGTCTCCATTTCCCTCTCTGTCTCGATCATCGGACCATCAATCGAGGGCGAAGAGTCCATTCCTTGCCCCAGAATAGCCATATTTAGACTGGATACAATAGTCTCATGACTACGACCCTCCAAAGACACCAGCTGGGGAAGCACAACTTGATCATTACCCTGACCTTCCGAAGACTGACCAGTCGAACCAAACAGCGGCACAGAGTCCAAGGCAGCTGACTGCTTGAATGGAAGATTGACTTTGCCCAAAATGGATTTCCCCTTCCTTTTAACAGGTTTCAGGATAGCCCGATGGGTTAAAGACTCCTCCAGTCTAGCTCTCTTCATAGGACCCGGGTTGACATCCCAACGGTCCGGAGGAGTCCCCATCAAAGCGTCAGAACCTAAAATGGCAAATGGATTAGCTGTCTGAACATTTTGAGACCTTTTGGGCATTGTCTGATCAGCTGACTGTGAAGCATTGGACTGAACTTCAGCAGAAACTAAACCGGCACACTCGGGAAAACCAGCACAGTCCAATTGATACCCCTTAACTCCTACGGCGTCTCAGGAGAACCAGCAGCCTTGCCAACCAGCGGCGCTGTAACCTCCATAGGGGATCCAGCGATAACCCCTTCACCACCGAGAGCCGGAGGAGAGGACAGAGCCTTACCACCTTTGGAGGGGCATCGATGACCATATCTCCCAGGGACCGACCAGCCCTCCTGGGTCTGCCCTGATCCTGGAGCAGAGAACATAGCATCCGAAGCCAAGCCAGGAGTAGAGGAAGCCCGGCCAAAATCAGCGGAAACCGGAGCATCAGAGGAGGAGTAGTAGCGGAAGCAATGGCGTCGTCTTTCCACCAGGCAGAGGCCCATGCGATGAGATCCGTTGCCGAACAGCCACCAACCAAGGCCCATAACAGGGGAGAGCCGGGGACGACGAAGAAACCTTTGCGGCCGGAGATTGCAGTGGCCTCGAAGATGCAGAGATCCACACATACTACATAAACCCTCCAACTATTCATAGACGAACAATTGCCAGAAGGGAGCATTGGATCCCCTCACCCGGACACCCGGCCGCAGCGAGCAACTCAAGTCCACTCTGGCACAGACCCGCGCATAGCCTCCTCTGCTGCGCGCCACCGTAGGAGGATCGGAGAAGAGGAAACTACCCGCCAGAGCAAGAATGGAAGAGAGAATAGCGTCCGACCAATACTCCAGGGGCAGATTCGGCAGACGAATCCATATGAGAGCCGATGAAACAGAGTCATCAGCTGGGATGAAATCCGCTCGCCAACCCTCCACTGCCACCGGCTGACCATTAACCAGCCAGGGCATGCCAAGAGCCATCACCTTCGCAGAGGGGTCCGAGAATTTAACTATGTGGCAACGGTAGGCCAACTGACAATCTGGAATTCTCCTAGAACACTTGCGCGCTGGAATTCCCGATGAAAGCTTGGGGAGGAACCCAGCGATGAAAAGTGCGGACGATGATAGCCAACTTCTCCCAGCTATCAACATCATCTTCCAAGGCCGAAGCTGGAATCTGGACTATATCGAGAAAGCTGGTCTCCAAATTGGCGACCTCTGTCGGAGATGGGGATGAAGAAACCCATTTGAAGCTCGACTCCGCCTCCATCCTCCTTGCCATCGGACGGACCTTAGCAGCATCAGGCACCATCAGACAGCAGAGGAAAGGACCGGGAAGAGAGCGGAAAGAAGCAGATGGAGAAAATGCTGGGGATCAACTGAGATCAGGCGCGAACGCCCGTGAGCACAAATCTTAAAGCAAGTCGAAACAGGGAGCTCGAGGAAGACAGTAGATCTCAGAGGCTCTCACACACTAACTTTGTATTTATCAAAACGTATGCTTCATGACTAGATGCTATATCCACAGACTAAGCTTAGTTATAGGTATTTTAAAGCTCAGGTTTGAGCCTATCCTGAATCATATCAGCCTCTGCCAGGTGAGCCTATTCTTGACCTATGGACATAAGTTTTGAGTTCGAGCCAGAGTTGTTCGGTCCCAGTCTTTAGGAGAATGGGCTGGCCCAATCCTTTGACACCTTGTTCTTGGTCCAATAGTCAAATATTGTATCACACTAGAGTTGGACATCGGGCCGTGCCGCCCATGGACCGGCATGGCCCGGCACGAACCGGGCCATGCCTGTCACGGTCAGATACTGCTATAATACTAGATCATGCCAGCACAACCCATTAAACCATACTGTGCTATGCTCGAAAAATCCGTTTGCTGGCCCGACATGGCACGGCCCGTGACGGGCCTGTGCTGGCATGGCCCATATGGACCTGAGCTGTGCCGGCCCACAACGGCCAAGGCCGGCATGGTCCATAAGGGCCTAATAAAAAATTTTAATAAAAAAATATTTTTTAATAAATTAAAAAATTATTAGGAACAAAAGAATATATTAATATAAAGCCACCTTAACGGTGGGAGGTTTGACATAGACCCCTACTAGTTTATTAATTTAAAATCAAAATAGTACATGAAGGGAGGGGGGCTAACCTGACCTCCAGAATATAATAAGAAAGGAAAAAAATAGAGATGACTCACTTTAATAATTAAAAAAATTAAAAATATATAATTATAAAAATAGAGATGACTCACACATAAGTAGTATTTGTGTCATCATCATCTTCACTGGTTAAATCATGTCCATCTTTATCTTGAAGCCTCGCCTCAGCATCCAACCAATATTTAAAGTAGAGAAGCATCTCAACTATCTCACCAGTCATCCCACTTCTTTTTTCGTCCAGAACACGCCGATCTGCATTGAAAGCGGATTTCGATGCTACTATGAACATCGACACAGCTAAAATATCCCGTGCAATGGCAGACATAACAGGATATTGATTTCTAACACTCTTCCACCAAGCTAATATATCTAGATTTTCTATTTGATCTTCATCATATGCAGAATGAAGATTATTTCGTAAATAAAATTCTAATTCATTATTTAAAGATGAAGAAGATAAGCATGTGTGTGTCTTCTTTGTGCAATGAATAAAAAAATAGATGACGAATGAGATCTAGAAGAAGAAGCAGAGCTTTGAGCAGGTATTCTAGATCCATGAATTTTGTCATATATAAAACATAAATATCATTAAGAAATCGTGTTACCTCATCTTTAGCAGGTTCAAATCTTGATTCATGTTTTCACAATATTCATTAATTAAAATATTTATGCCACTTAATTTAACTCTAGGATCAAAAACAACAACTAAGTTATGCAAAGGACATATCCTATTCCAATATTCATTTCATTTAGTTTCCATTTAACGTATAATAGGCATTAAAATATCATCATATGGCCGTTTATAGTCATTAAGAGCCGTGCCGAGCCGGCCTGGCATGGCCCATAGTCCACAATGAGCCACAGGCCGTGTTGTGCCGAAATTTTTTTTGATTGTACCATGCCAGGCACGGCCCGACTATTGGTGCAGCTCGGTGGGCCTGGGCCGTGCCATGGCATGGCACGGCCTAATGCCCAAGTCTATTAAGGACTGCCAAAAATTTTCAGACCTATCCATGAAAATGCTCAGACAAGACTATGGCAACATAGCTTTGAAGAGTCAATGCCACGTCGAGAGCCACAAAAAAACTATCCATTGAGTGCCACAAAAGAACTATCTTAACCAAAAGAATAACCATCCCTACTTACCAAGCTTGTAATTTATCAAACCTCATTAAAAACAGGTCAATTTGGTCATTTCTGAAAATCAAAACTGATGGTCAATATGGATCAAAGACTTCAACATGCACTCAGAACTAGTCTCTTTATAAGACTTAACTATTTCAAGATCCATTTCAAGACAATAATACAGGTTGCAAAGGACAGAATAATGCCGAAACTTGCAAAACCTACCAAGTTTATCAAGCATTTTGGATATATTATGAATTGGATGATTTTATTTAATTCTTCCCAACCATTTACTAGATTCAGACTTTTGAGACTAAAACATTGAAAAATTTCAAGTTTCGGTGTCCATATGTAAATTAGTGCAATATCAATAATTCAAAGCTTTCTCTAATCCATATAAAGAATCTCATTTTAAAATAATATAACGAAAGAGTATGATACTATTGGATATTGAATAAAGGAAGAAACTAAATGCAACAAAGTCTCTGAAAATTGATAATAAAATACCCAGTCAAAAGAAGAAAAAAGCGCATGCTGCAGGGAGTAAGAAGAAGAAAGCAAGAGTGAGAAACAAGCATATTGGCATCACCAACTATCTTGATTAGTACACATGCTGCATGAGAAATTAGAAAAATGTTCAGTGGATCAAAAAAAGCTTACTTTGGCAAATTCAGCAGGAGGGACCTTGTCTCCATTGTTTAGCCAACCATCCTGCAGCTTCTTGTATGCTTCATTGATCTTGCCTTGCTTTTCACATAAGATATGCCTTGCTGGGGGAAGGGAAATGCTACAAGAAGCTGAAAGTATGTGTCTTAATCTCCTTGTTGGTTTTATCATTTAATTTTATTTATCCCTCTTTCAGAAAAAATAAAGTGTTACCATGGATTATTTGCTTTAATCTTCTTGTGATTCACCATGTTAGTTTGGCATTAATACATGATATAGCATCCATGTTGGATTATGAATTACTTTTATTTTGTTGGATTATGAAGTACTTTTTGTTAATAGGGCTTTCTCTTGAACCATTAGCTTGATTTGTTTGAAGTGAAAGATAATCTTAAACTTTGCATTGAATGGAGGGACTGAAATTTATCATTATTAGTTAAAGAAGCTTTCTATTTTCTCCGGGCTGCGTCATGACACACATAATTCAGAATGAATGTGGCTCTTCTAGCTCGACTGAAATTAGCGGCCAGAGAAATGATACAGATGATGACAGGATGATTGCAACCAGCACCGGGGAGGCGCCCGGTGGAGTCTGGATGGCCTTCCCCGGCCGGCCGTGCCACCACCAGGGAAGGCACAGTGATGGAAACAAAGGAGAAGAAAGAAAAAAAAAACAAGAAGGGGAAGAAGAATAAAGCAAGGAGAGGGTGGGTGGGGTGGTCGCCGACGACGACTGGCACTGGGCCAGTCGATAGCGGTCGACACACCCAGCTGCTCGAGGCAGCCGGGGAGGAGGGAAGAGGGCCACCCCGCGGCCCTCTTGGACAGCTGGAGCCGTTTCGGCTCCCGCTTGGTTCAGGCTCGGCGGCGTGCACGCTGATTCGCCAGGCCCGCACCACAGGTTCTAGGTCCTACTGGTGCCGGGGAGGTGTCCGATGGAGTTCGGGCGGCCTTCCCCGGCCAGCCATGCCACCGCTAGGGAAGGCACAGTGACGGAAAACAAAGGAGAAGAAAAAAAAAAAAAAAGGAAGGAGAGGAGGGGTGGGGTGGCCGGCGCGGTGGTCGGCACTGGGTCGGTCGTCGGTGGCCGACACACCTGGCTGCTCGAGGTAGCCAAGGAGGAGGAGGGAAGAGGGCCACCGGCCAACTCCGTGGTTCAGGTTAGCCTTCAACTTTACCTAAGATGATGCTTGGATGTGCTCAATGATTATAAGTGCCCCAATGGACTTGATTATCAGCCTTTTTTTTTTTGTAAAAAAATGGTCTCTAGAAGCTGCTTGTTGAGAATTTCTGAAATTTCTTTCTTGTAATATGTTTCTTATCTTATGTAGTTTGTTTATAATTTGGTTCCACTGTTTATATGACTGGTTTAGTTTAATTGTTTCCAGCATGTTATTTGTTTTGTTTGTAATATATTGAATGATGAATTGCATTATGATGGATGTGTTATTCAGGTATATGACAACTCTCTTGGGAGCAAATACTTTGAATGGTTGTGCTGAATGCTAGACATATTATCTACTTTGATGAATGGCTTGCAAATTTATTGGATACTTCTCTGTCTGCAATGCAGTTTGCTCTGAGTCCTGTTGGGAATTAGTAAAAGTAGTCTAGAAACTTTGGAACTTGTGAAAGGACTTCATTGCTGTAAGACTTGTGTATTTGCCTCTGAGTTATGAGTTTTTCTCTATTAAAATTTAAAAATGCACTTGGTAGTTGTTACCGTATGGCCTCATTGTTAGTCTTCAAAATTTTATAGTCTTACCTTGATAATTAGGTAGTGTTTGAAATAGAGAATAAGAGGGGATATACTGGATATCCCCTCTTATTCTCAAAAGCCATAACTATAAAGAATAGCTGGGAATAAAGTTAACCAGAAGGATAATCCATGGTTAACCATGGGTTATCCCCTCAATTTATTCCCTAAAAAATGTAGAAATAGCTGGTTATCCCTTCAAATAAGAGTAAAAAAAGTTATCCTATGGATTTACCTGTTTGCATTTGATATTATCAATGGGATAGCCAAGGGATATCCCTAGGGATAGTCAGGAAATAAACTCTATCCCGTATACTTATCCATGAATAATATTTTTTCTATCAAACACTACCTTAGGCTGTGTTTGATAGCTTTTTGGCTATCCCTGGATAAATGTACATGATAGCATTTATCTAGAGGATAGCTAAGGGGATAAGTACCTTTTTAAAATTATCACTCTGCCATCAAGGGATAACTTTAGTTATTTCTGGGTTCTCTAGGAAATAAGTTCAAGGGATAACCCATGGTTAAACATGGGTTATCCCCTCTGGTTAAACTTTTTTAGCATTATCTACTGTAGCTATAGCATTTGGGGATAAGAATGGATATTTAGGGGATATCTCCTCTTATCCACCATATCAAACACACCCTTAATGTTATTTGTATGTTCTGCTGGAAGAGTTCGAATGCAACGGAAAGATATTGCTTGTAGCTCATGTTCTTTGATTGATGGTTTGTCTAGTGGTTTTCATTTTTCAACTTCAAGCTATGCTGCTTGTCGCTTGTTTTTTGCTGGTCTTTTACTATGCTTTACTTTCTGTATGTTATGTTGTCTTGCTTGTTCATGTAGCAAGTGAAGCTCTGTGCTTTCGTGATTATCAAAATTTGTTTTAAATTTGGCTTTCTAATATAGATATGGAATGCTTCTGAATTACTATAATATTGTCATCATATCATTTGTAGCAGATGAACAGGATTAGAGGGAATTAATAAATTTTGTATGATGTTTAATAAGCCAATACTATAAATAGAGATGAATATGGCCTATGCTGCAGTCATTTTAAGTTTGCTAGTTTATTTCTCCTCTCAACTGATTGTTGTCAGCATTATCTAGCCTAAATGTCTGGGTTTCCTTATATTTTCTATTGTAGGGTTCAGTTCATGGTGGTTATTCGAATTGCCATTTCCTATACTTGAATTATTTGGATCGCATGAAGGAGTTGGTGTCTTATTCATCTCAACCTTTAGATGAGGGTTTAGAACTAGAACCTCTATCAATTGACATTGATGCTCTTTACTTTGAGGCTGCAGGTGGAGAGAAAAAGAAGCATATATATGGTCTTGGTTCACGGGCAATATTTTTATATTCTGCTTCATTTCAGAGTAGCAGGACCTCATATTCATCATAGGTTGCAGCTCAAGTTAAGGAGCTTGCAGAGAAGCAACAAGATCTTGCAGAGAAGCAAACAGAGATAAATAGAAAGATTGCTGAGTTGAATGCACAAATAGAGTGTCTACATCATATAAAGAAGTAGATAAGGCAAATGGAGTTTGCATGAGAGTTTCATGGATCAGGATCTTTTGCATCTTAAACTTAATAGTTTGATATCTGATGTATAAACATTAGTGTTGTTGATGTATACATATATATTTATCTTATTTTATGAAATGCATTTCTCATTCTTAAATTTGAATTTTCATCTATAAATTTTATTCAAATGTATTAAATATATTGTAATTTAAAAATATTTTTAAATTTATAAGAATAAAATTTTAATGAAATTTTATTAGGTTAATGATGGATTAGTGATGGATTTCTGATAGAAATAATAGTGACGGATTAGTGACGAAAATATTA
The DNA here is from genome assembly GCA_900491605.1 of Calamus simplicifolius. Taxonomy (NCBI): domain Eukaryota; kingdom Viridiplantae; phylum Streptophyta; class Magnoliopsida; order Arecales; family Arecaceae; genus Calamus; species Calamus simplicifolius. The sequence goes on along the minus strand of UESW01002376.1, from coordinate 71,439 downwards.
GTGATTGATTAGTGATGGAATAATGACGGATGACTAATGGATTCTTTCATCACTAATTCGTCAGCAAATTATGATGGCATAGTGATGGAACTATTAGTGATACGGATTCCGTCAACAATCTATCATTAAACTGTGATGGACTAGTGATAAAAGTTTTAGTGACTAAATTTTCGTTAACAATCCGTCACTAAATTGTGATGGAATAATGATGAAAATATTTATGATGTAATAGTGACGAAATAATGAGTGACGGCTAGTTCATCACTAATCCATTACAATTTAGTAATGGATATAGCCTCTTTCTATAACTATTATTTAGTAATGAAATATATTCTGTCACTAAATTTTTGACGAAATATTTCATCACAAATTCATCGCTATTATTTTGTGATGGACGCTCTCTTTTCATCACTAAAATTAGCGACGACAAAATTATGATGATAAGATTTTCGTCACTAATCCATCACTAAACCCAGTTTATGACAAAATAGTGATAAAAATTTTCGTCACTGTTGTTTTCTTGTAGTTAATTACTGGATTATTTGCAGCAACACCACTATCAACAAGATTAAAGCTTCGGGACTTTCCGTTGAAGTCTTTGGATTGAAAGTAGTGTGCAGGAATATATGTTGGGGTTGCAGAAAGACCAATGGATACATCTGATAGAAGAGCATCCTTTGAAGCTTTCATCTTAGCCTGTATGGATAAGGAAAGAATAATTAAAATTAACTTATGTCTTGCACCAAAAGTAAAGAAAAAGAGTTTTTGACAAAGTTAAAAGGTTTTCTGAGGAGAGGAAAAATTATTACCTCAAAGGTGGAGAAGATGGTCGGCTGGAGAAGTTTGATGTCAAAAGTTGGAATAACTACATTTGTTAAACTCTGATATAGTCTCGTCTCACCAAGCAATTGCTTCACTATGGAGTGTAGATATTTGACATCGTACTTAGGGCTAGTGATGGTATCAAATAAGCTCTTCACTGATCCTAAAACTTTATTGCTGCATTGAGATGCATCATGATGTTAGTATAAGAAGGCAGCTTTAAATTCATGTCACAAAGTCATTGTACAAATTAATTTCCATTCAGGTCCTTTGGCCTCGAATGGTCTTTATTTACCTATAAGCATGTATGTGTATCTTGATGGGAAAGAATCTGTGTACGAGCAAATACTAGCAGACCGTAATACACAGCGAAATAATAAATAAAAATGCGCAAACCACACAATCACAGAAACACCAAGATTTACGTGGAAAATCCCTTCAAGATAAAGGAAAAAAAACCACGGGCAAGCCAGAGAAGAAGATCCACTATAAAATAATAAATATCCAAGTCTCAAAGTCCCTTGCCAGAACTTGAGAAACAATCACAAGAGAATAATAGGGATATAAGGATTACATCACCGAAAAATACGGTCTCCTGCGTTACCTCCTTATTTTCTTCCCTTCTTCTTCTCTCTTCTTCTGCAGCACCTTCACGTGATTCCTGGAGTGGAAGTCCTCCCACGTAGTCAAGCACCAAGCAGCAGCCCTTCCTTCTCTTCCCCTAGCAATCCATGCTCCTAGAAAAAAGAAATACCTGCTACTGCTTTCCTCTTTTTCAGACGGCTGCTCCTTTGAAAAAGAGAAAACCAAAAAAGGAAGGCGGCTGCTCCTTTTATAAAAGAGAGAGAACAAATCCTGGTAGAAAAAGGAGTAGCGCTCCTTTTGCCCTAATGGGCTGAATAAGTGGGCCATGGGCCCAACAACCTCCCCCTTCAGCCCATAAGGGAGGCTGTCTCATGCTTCCTTAGTGTGAAATCATGCCGACCAGCTGTCGGCATATCTCTGCCTTTCTTTTGATAAGGTCTTTGTCAACATGTCTGCCCCATTTTCATCTGTGTGAATTTTCTGAAGCTGTAACTGCTTCTCTTCAAACACATTTCGAATCCAGTGGTATCTCACATCTATATGCTTTGACTTGAAATGAAAAGTTGGGTTCTTGCACAAGTGGATGGCGCTCTGGCTGTCACAATGTACCACATAATTTTTCTGTTTCAACCCCAATTCATGTAAGAATTCTTTCATCCACAGCATCTCCTTACAGACCTCGGTAGCAGCAATATATTCTGCCTCTGTGGTAGAGAGAGCTACACACCTTTGCAATCTGGATTGCCATGACACAGCTCCCCCTGCAAAAGTAAGTATGAAACCTGATGTGGACTTCCTTGTATCAATATCTCTCGCCATATCTGCATCTGTGTAACCAATCAGCACAGCTGGACCACCCCCAAAGCTTAAACAAACTTTGGAGCTTCCTCTGAGATATCTGAAGATCCACTTCACTGCTGCCCAATGCTCTTTCCCTGGATTTGCAAGAAATCTGCTAGCAACACCCACTGCATATGCGATGTCTGGCCTCGTACATACCATCGCGTACATCAAACTTCCGACTGCTGAAGCGTAAGGAACCTTCTTCATTTTCTCCTTCTCCTCATCACTTGAAGGACTTTGCTCTGAGCACAACCTGAAGTGACCTGCAAGAGGAGAACCAACTGGCTTTGCATTGATCATACTGAACCTATCCAATACCTTCTCAATGTACTTTTCCTGTGACAACCATATTTTCTTGATTCTTCTATCACGGGAAATCTGCATACCCAGTATTTGCTTTGCTGGTCCCATATCCTTCATTTCAAATGAATTGCTCAGCTCCTTCTTCAACCTGTCAATCATAGACATATCTTTCCCAAGAATAAGCATGTCATCAACATAAAGTAGGAGTATGACAAAATCCTCACTAAACCATTTGATATACACACAATGATCTGAAGCCATTCTTTTGTATCCATTTTCAGCCATAAATGAATCAAATTTCTTGTACCACTGCCTTGGAGCTTGCTTCAGCCCATATAAGCTTTTTTTCAATCTGCAGACAAGATTTTCTTTACCTTTGACTTTGAAGCCTTCTGGTTGCTCCATATAGATTTCCTCCTCCAAATCACCATGAAGAAAAGCTGTCTTCACATCTAACTGCTCAACCTCCAAGTCTAGACTAGCAGCAATACCTAGAGCAACACGAATTGAAGACATTTTAACAACAGGAGAAAAAATCTCTTCAAAGTCAATACCTTTCTTTTGACCAAAGCCTTTCACAACCAATCTGGCCTTGTACTTTGGTTGAGAACAATGCTGTTGAGTCTTTAACCTGAAAACCCACTTGTTCTTTAAAGCCTTCCTTCCTCTTGGTAGTTCCACTAAATCATATGTGTGGTTCTTCTGTAAGGCATCCATTTCTTCCAGCATACCTACTAACCACTCCTTTTTCTGCTCACTTTCAACTGCCTCCTGGTAACATTCTGGTTCACCTGCATCAGTAAGCATTATATATTCATCTGTAGAATACCTTTTGGAAGGTTGACGTTGTCTGATAGATCTTCTCAGCTGAGGCTCTGTAGGAGGTTGCTCCTGATCTCCTTCCTGCTCAACATGTCCTACAGGTGAGTTAATACCTGCTCCTGCACTATTTTCTTGCACATCTCCCCTATCACCCTGATTTACTAGAGGAGTAACTGGATCACAGTCTGTTAATCCTCCTGCAGAAGACTTGACTGACACCTCCTTCTTGAAGTCTTGAAGGGTTTGATCTTCAAAAAATACCACATCTCTGCTTCTGAATACCTTCTGCTTTTCTGGATCCCAAAGTCTATAACCAAACTCATCATGTGAGTAACCAAGCAAAGCACATTCTTTTGTCTTACCATCCAGCTTGGACCTCTCAATGTCTGGAACATGTGCAAATGCACGACAACCAAACACTCTCAAGTGCTTATAAGAGACATCTTTTCCTGACCATACACGCTCTGCAACATCACCATCTAGAGCTGTACATGGTGACAAGTTTATTACATCAACCGCTGTCTTCAATGCCTCATCCCAAAATCTTTTAGGTAACTTGGACTGTGAAAGCATACATCTGATCTTTTCCATGATGGTGCGGTTCATTCTCTCTGCAATTGCATTATGCTGAGGAGTACCAGGAACTGTCATCTCATGTTGAATGCCATGTGATCTGCAATAATTATCAAATAACCCTGTGTACTCACCACCATTATCTGACCTTATACATTTCAGTTTCTTTCCTGTCTCTCTTTCAACTCTGGCATGAAACTCTTTGAAGACATTAATAACCTGATCTTTAGTCTTCAAACCATAGACCCAAACTTTTCTGAAAAATCATCTATAAAAGTGACAAAATAAAGTGCACCACTGATGCCTGGAACATTAACTGATCCACTAGGAGTTTTTGTCCTCAGAGGACCACAAACATCTGTATAGATACGATCCAAAACATGCATTTTTCTAGATAAAGCAGGACTAGCAAAAGAAACTCTATGTTGCTTGCCAACCAAACAATCAACACATGGGTTCAGATGTACACCTTTGAAGTCTGGTAGAACTTCTCCCTTGGAAAGAACTTGCAGCCCCTTCTCACTCATGTGTCCCAGTCGTTTATGCCACAACTCCATGCTGAAGTCGTTCTCTGTAACATTCAACTGTTCACCATAAGCTTTAGCCTGCAACCTGTATAAAGTGTGACATTTCTTCCCACTGGCTACAACAAGTGAACCTTTACTGAGCTTCCATTGCCCTTTATGAAATCTGCTATCAAATCTTCATCATCAAGTCTTCCAACTGAGATTAAATTTAGCCTCAAGTCAGCTACATGCCTTACATCCTTGAGCACCAACTTACAGCCAAGATTGGTCTTCATGTGGATGTCACCCATGCCAATGATGTCTGCTGTGCCTTGATTTTCCATCTTGACAACACCAAAATTTCCAGTCTTATATGTAGAAAAAAACTCCCTCCGTGGTGTAGCATGATAAGAAGCACCTGTGTCAATCACCCACTCATGATTCTGACACTCACATGAGAAGATACCATCAGAAGTAGACAAAATCAAATAATCATCACTCTGCACAGTAGCTGTGATATTCTCCTTTGACTCTGTATCCTCCACTTCTTTTCCCTTTTTCTTACTCTTCTTAGGCTTCTTACACTGATTCTTGTAGTGCCCTTTCTCACCACAGTTATAGCAAGTAATATCTTTTCTTGACCTTGATTTGCTTCTACCCTTGTATGAATTGTCTCTATTTCTAGACTTTGACCGTCCTCTATTCTCTGAGACAAGTGCCTGTGAATCAATCTGAGAAGTTGCTGAATTTTTCCTTCTTAACTCCTCATTCAACAAACTGCCTGTTACTTGACTCATGGTGATAACACCGTCTGGTGCAGAATTACTGAGGGAAACTACCAGTGTCTCCCAACTTTCTGGCAATGAACTGAGAAGTAACAATGCCTGCAACTCATCATCAAGAGACATTTTCATAGAGGATAACTGGTTATTAATACTCTGCATTTCATTCAAATGCTCAGCAATAGAAGCACCCTCTTTATATTTCAGATTCACTAGTTTTCTGATCAAGAAAGCCTTGTTGCCAGCTGTTTTTCTCTCATATAGACTTTCTAACTTTTTCCAAAGAGAGTTTGCAGAAGTCTCAGTGGAAACATGGTGAAAGACACTATCATCCAACCATTGCCGAATAAAACCGACTGCCTTTCCGATCTAACATGATCCAAGCATCGTCTGTCACTGTAACGGGCTTTGCTTTGACCCTTCTAAAGGTCCATATAGATCCTTGCAATATAAGAGGTCCTCCATCCTTGGTTTCCATATCATCCAATTGTTTCCGTTCAGACTGATCATGCGGGAAACATTACCGGCCTCCATGCTCGCACACAAAAAAAAAATTCACAGGCTCTGATACCAGTTGATGGGAAAGAATCCGTGTACGAGCAAATACTAGCAGACCGTAATACGCAGCGGAATAATAAATAAAAATGCGCAAACCACACAATCACAGAAACACCAAGATTTACGTGGAAAATCCCTTCAAGATAAAGGGAAAAAAAACCACGGGCAAGCCAGAGAAGAAGATCCACTATAAAATAATAAATATCCAAGTCTCAAAGTCCCTTGCCAGAACTTGAGAAACAATCACAAGAGAATAATAGGGATATAAGGATTACGTCACCGAAAAATACGGTCTCCTGCGTTACCTCCTTATTTTCTTTCCTTCTTCTTCTTCTTCTTCTCTTGTTTTTCTTCTGCAGCACCTTCACGTGATTCCTGGAGTGGAAGTCCTCCCACGTAGTCAAGCACCAAGCAGCAGCCCTTCCTTCTCTTCCCCTAGCAATCCATGCTCCTAGAAAAAAAGAAATACCGCTATCTCCTTTATCTCTTTTTTCAGACGGCTGCTCCTTTGAAAAAGAGAAAACCAAAAAAGAAAGGCGGTTGCTCCTTTTATAAAAGAGAGAGAACAAATCGTGGTAGAGAAAGGAGTAGTGCTGCCTTTTGCCCTAATGGGCTGAATAAGTGGGCCATAGGCCCAACATATCTTAGTCTAGAATTTCTTGTGCAAATCAAAACTAGTCCATTTTTTAATGGTTTTATGCTTAAGTACCATTAGAACCGCTTCTCTACATTCAATATTTAATCTGAAGGAGTTTGGAATAGGTCTCCTCATCCTTACCTACTCCTAGGAAAAATCTTTAGGCAATTTTTCAGGTAGAAGTCGTTGATATTTTTGGCTGCGAATAGAGGACAATTATTCTTATCTCTAAAGCAGAAAGCCATCTGTACTTAACATCAAAGTAATATACAATCCTCACATCCTCTCCATCAAAAAAACAAATGTTCCAATTAATTGTTGCTAGCTTTCGGAGGAAGAATATTAATTACAGTTAACCGTACGTAGAGAGTTTTTTACGTCTAATGATGAATGGAATAGGATTGCCTGACCGGAAGTTTGGATTCGAGAAAGGCAAGGATAGTTCCAGGGATGATGCCCCTCACACCCCCACCATCTATGCTTAGCACCGTAACCATCTTTCCGGAAGGTGGAGACGGAAAGTGTATGAGGGAATAACCAGTTGATAGAAGGATATGGCAAACAAGTGAAGGAAGTAGTCCAAGGAATAAATGCTGGTCAGTACTAGCTCAGAAGGTCAATGGTGGGGATATATAATACGGTCATGACCAGACCAGTTCCACGTACGGCCGGTTCACGATGCTAACAAGTAACGGCAACCCGTTAATATTGGAGTCCGCCAAAAAAAAAAAAAAAACCTCGTCCCTTGAGTTGTTTATACGATTTTTTTAAACTTTCTTATATAATTTTCTGTTGAAATTCCACTTAGTTTATAATAATAATGCAGGTTAGTTCCATGCGGTCAAATCAAATTAAATACAGTTAAAGAAATTATTGAGGAGTAAAATTACCATTGCGTTGATAACCATGCAAAGGGGCTAGGCTTAGCCCCATCCCCCGCCCGCTACACTACGCCCATAAAGAGCGAGCTAACTAATATGGTCCAGCGGGTCGAACAACCCATAGCTCGGTTCCCCCGAGCTACCCATAGCTCATTTTTTCCCGAGCGAGCTACCCGTAGCTCGGTTTCCCCGAGCCATCCATAGCTCGGTCTTTCCGGGCAATCCATAGTTCAGTTTTTCTGGGCAACCCATAGCTCGGATCCCCTCGAGCTACCTATAGCTCGGTTTCCCCGAGCTACCCATAGCTCGCTTTCCCCGAGCCATCCATAGCTCGATTTTTCCGAGCAACCCATAGCTCGGCTCCCCCGAGCTACCCATAGCTCGCTTTCCTCGAGCCATCCATAGCTCGGTCTTTCCGGGCAATTCATAGCTCGGTCTTTCCGGGCAATTCATAGCTCGGCTTCCCCCGAGCTACCCATAGCTCGGCTTCCCCGAGCAATCCATGGCTCGCCTTCCTCGAGCAACCCATGGCTCGGCTTCCCCGAACTACCCATAGCTCGACTCCCCCGAGCAACTCATAGCTCGGCTTTCCCGAGCAATCCATGGCTCGCCTTCCCCGAGCAATCCATGGCTCGCCTTCCCCAAGTAACTCGTCGCTCGGCATGCACCTCCGCGGAGCCTGGCGCGGGAGAGCCCAAGTCTAGTGTAACAGAATCCCAAACGAAGAATCGTATCGAGGAGTCGCCTAGGATTTGCGATAATGGCCTGGGACCTACGCAGTCATTAGACCTCAAGCCATCAGAGAGCTATCCCAGCCGTTGATCCTCCAACAGACAAGATACGGATCCATCGGCCTCACAACGACTTGATTCGAATCATCTCCGTATCCCAACAACCTTCGAACCTTCTAGAAGGCACTCAAGATTCAGGTGATTGCCTATAAATAAGACACTCCCAGATTCTCTCAGGTACGCATGCACAGCCCACTCTCACACTTTCTCTCTCTCCTTCACTGCTCATTCTTCTCCCTCTCTGCCGTCGGCGCTCCCCTAGACCTCCTGATTGGCCACCCCTGGATGGACTCCCCAGAGAGATCCTTCTCCTCATTTCTATTGATCGTCGATCCCCACTGACTTGAGCATCAGAGGGTCTTCCGCGAAGGGCCACCCCCAATGCCTCTCGCGTGAGGACTTCTGTGTAGGTTTGCCCAGGAGGAAGCCCGATCAGGAGACCGACCGCGCCCGAGTCGAGGACAGATCCCAGCGGTAACAGATTGGCGCTAGAGGAAGGGCCTCAAGTCCCATTAAAACTTAAAGAAAGGAGATAAGGATCTCGATCCGGAAGAGAACCTCTCCAATGGCTAGTCGGAGAAGAGCAACTTTGAAGCCCAGGACCAGGTCGTCTCCCAAAGACCTGATCCGATGAGCAACATGGTGCCGCAGCCACCACCAGTTGAGACCGCCAGCTATCTCGGTGACCTAGGATCATTTTGCCACACTGGTCCAGCAAGTCCAAGCCCTGACCCATCTGGTTCAGGAGCGCATCGCAACTTCCCCTGCTCCACGCCTTCTTGAGGAGGCCGCAGCCCCTTTTTCTCTGGCCACCTCTTCTTCTGGCCCGCATGGAGTCGCGGACCCCCCACACGACCCAAGGAGGACAGACCAGTCCCATGAGGGGGCTGCAACAGGGATCCCCCCAGATCTTGGCGGGCCCGATCCCTCTCTCAGGAGTCCTCCCGCCATGATTCGATGCGCTCCCCGCACTCTCCTCGCCGGCTCCTCCTCTTACATCTGAAGAGGAGATCTGCCGACAACTCTGGGAGATGCATCAGGAGCTGGACGCTGCCAAGCAGGCTCATCCGCCTCAGCCCAAGGCAGAGTAGGGCATCCCCTTCATCAAAGGAATCATGGAGGAAGTGATCCCCTCCCATGTTAAACTACCCACCATCGAGCCCTACCATGGCTCCTCTGATCCGGATGATCACCTTAGTAGCTTCGGTCAATAATGATGTTCCACGGAGCATCAGACGCGATCCTCTGTCGCGCTTTTCCTTCCACCCTCAGAGGATCTGCCCGAACCTGGTTTAACGCCTTGAAACCGGGTTCCGTTAATTCATTCGACGAGCTGAGCCATCTTTTTATTGGCCAGTTGTCAGTAGCCACCGTCACCGACGGAGATCCGACTTCCTCTCTAAGTTAAGCAGAGAGAGGGGGAGTCCTTGAGAAATTACCTTGGTCGTTTCAACAAGGCCATGCTGAAGGTGGACCACCTTAATCATGAGGTGGCTATGTTTGCCCTAGCGGGGGGAGTCTTGAAGGAGAGCGACTTCTACCTGGCGATGGAGGTCAGCTACCCCCCGAACCTCTCCGATATGATGGCCCTGGCTGATAAATATGCCAGGGTTGAAGAATTGTAGAGAGCTGCCCGCGCTGAGTTGGCGAAGAAGAAAGAACCTAAAGGTTCGGACAGGCACTGACCCATCCATCAGCCAAGCCCGCCTCGTCGCCAAAGAGCTCCCTGCCGCCGCCAAGAAATCGCTCCCGGATCCTGCCCAGGCGATTCGACTGGTACACCCCACTCACTGTCCCTAGGGCACAAATCCTCATGGAGATAGAGCGCCAGCTCCCCCAACCAACTCCTCTCCGAGGGAACCCAACTCGGAGGGACCCCACCAAGTACTGCCGCTATCATGGGAGCATGCCACGACACCAAGGAATGCTGGCAGTTGAAGAACGAGATTGAGAGGCTGATCCAACGGGGCCGACTGAACCAGTTCAGGAGGGCGCCCGAGCCAGGACAAGGGGGTGACCGCCAGCCCGATCTTAAGCAGCCTCCTCCTCCTCCAAATCCGCCCGTAATCGGCCACATCAACATGATTGAAGAAGCCGGTGGCTCGAGCTCTAGAAATGATGATGAAGGCTCAGCGCCAAAGAAAGCGCGAATGGGTGAGCTCTCCTTCTCCGACGACGATTTCAGGGGATACAATTCCCACATGACGACGCATTGGTTGTATCGCTCAATTTAAATAACTACGATGTAAGTCGGATCCTTGTTGATAGTGGAAGCTCCGTGAATGTTCTGTACCTTGATGTGTTTGCCAAGATGAGATTGCTCGTGGAAAACCTCCGAGCCGTGGACTCCACCCTAATGGGGTTCACAGGCAACGTTATCGTCCTAGAGGGGTCATAACCTTAACGGTTCGGGCAGAACCTGGCCCCTTGTGGCCACTGTTCACACGGACTTCCTAGTGACTAAGCTCAGGTTGCCCTACAATGCGATATTTGGAAGACCCGGCCTGATGTCTCTCAAAGCCGTCGTCTCCATCCCACACATATCTATGAAATTCCCCACCGGGCAAGGAGTTGGTGTTGTCCAAGGAAGCCAAACTATGGCTCGGCAGTGTTTTGTCACCAGCCTTCAGTCCAGAATGCCTGAAGTTGATGGGCTGGACGCTCGGGAGGAATTCGCCGAGCAACGAGGAGAACCAGCTGAGGAACTGGAGGAAGTACCACTGGACAGGCTCGTCCCGACCGAACCATAAAGATCGGGTCGCTGCTGAAAGGCGAATCCCGGCAGGAGCTGATCGACTTCCTCCGAAGCAACGCCGATGTTTTTGCCTGGTCTGCCTCCGACATGCCAGGAATCAGCCCCGAAGTTCTTGTCTACCGCCTTAACGTGAACGAAATGTACCGGCCCATCAAAAAAAGAAGAGGAGTTTCGCCCCAGAGCGGCAGAGAGCTATTGAAGAGGAGGTTGATAAACTTCTCAAGGCGAACCTCATTCGGGAGGTGAATTACCCAAGCTGACTGTCAAATGTCGTTATGGTAAAAAAGTCGAGCGGCAAGTGGCGGATCTGCATCGACTTCACCGACCTCAACAAAGCGTGCCCGAAGGACAGCTTCCCCCTCCCCCGAATTGATCAACTTGTGATGCCACCTCGGGTCACCAAATGCTGACATTCATGGACGCCTACTCGGGCTACAACCAGATCCGATGGCCCCGAAGATGAAGAAAAGACCGCCTTCATAACCGACCGAGGTACTTACTGTTACCGTGTTATGCCTTTCGGTCTTAAAAATGCAGGTGCCACCCACCAAAGGCTGGTCAACAAAGTCTTCAAAGAATAAATCGCCGGAACATGGAGGTATACGTCGACGACATGCTGGTCAAGAGCAAAGAAGCATCATAGCACGTCGAGGATCTCTCGGAGAGCTTCACGATACTCCGCAAATACCAGATGAAGCTCAATCCGACTAAGTGCGCCTTCGGCGTTAACTCTGGGAAGTTCCTCGGCTTCATGGTCTCCCAGCGGGGTATCGAAGCTAACCCCCAGAAGATCCAAGCTCTCCAGCAGATGACGCCCCCGGCGTCTATTAAAGAAGTCCAGCGCCTAATCGGGAGGATAGCGGCCCTTAACCATTTCGTGGCTCGTTCCGCCGAAAGGTGCCTCCCCTTCTTCAAAACTCTCCGGTCGGCCAAGAATTTCTAGTGGACCCCGAGTGCCAAAAATCATTCAAAGATCTGAAGTACCTCGGCTCTCCCCCTCTCCTCAGCAGTCCAAATCCCGGGGAGACATTGTGCCTGTATCTGGCTGTCTCGGAAGGTGCCGTTTGCTCGGTGCTGGTCAGAGAAGAAAATAAGGCCCAGAAGCCGATTTATTATGTCAGCAAACTGCTCCGAGATGCGGAGACGAGGTATACCCGGATCGAGAAGATGGTGTTGGCCTTGATCACCTCAGTCCGAAAATTGCGGCCATACTTCCAAGCACATTCTGTGATGGTCCTGACTGACCAACCCATCAAGGTGGTGGTCCACCGTCCAGAGACATCAGGGAGAATGACTAAATGGGCCGTCGAGCTGAGCGAGCACGACATCGACTCTAGCCTCGCCCAGCCATCAAAGCTCAGGTGCTAGCCAACTTCCTCCTTGAATGTACTATCTCAAAGGATGGCTCCACCCCTGACTCCCCCGAGAAACCAAAATCTGACGCCCGGTGGTTTCTCCATGTCGACGGGTCGTCCAACGCCCATCGCTCCGGTGCCGGCTTGGTCCTCACCAGCCCGGAGGGGCGACTTTTGAATATGGCATCCGCTTCTCCTTGCCGGCCTCTAATAACAAAGCTGAATATGAAGCTCTGCTGGCTGGTCTCTGGATCGCCCGCAGCCTTAAGGTGGAGAAATTGAATGCCTTCACCGACTCTCAGCTGGTGGTAGGTCACGTGCGAGGGGAGTTTGAGGCCCGGGAACCGAATATGATCTGATATCTCCAAGAGGTTCGAAGCCTACTCTCCCATTTCCCTGAATTTGAGATTATTCAAATTCCTAGATCCGAGAATGCCCGTGCCGACCTACTATCTCGGCTGGCGACTACGGAATCAATGGACGCCGAACAAAATTCCACCTGGAGATCTTGGAGAGACCCAGTATCACGGAAGCTGACCGAGTGATGCAAGTTGAGGCCGAACCATCATGGTTTGACCCCATTCTGAAGTACCTTAAAGAAGGGTCGCTCCCGGCCGATCGAAGGGAAGCTAGAAGGCTAAAGCTGCAAGCCACCCACTATGTGCTGATTGATGACCAGCTCTACAAGTGGTCTTTCTCTATGCCATTGCTCAGATGCCTTCGCCCATTGAAGCTGATTATGCTCTTCGGGAGGTACACGAGGGGATTTGTGGCAACCATCTGGGGAGCCGGTCCTTATGCCACAAGGTGCTGCATCAAGGTTATTATTGGCCAACCATGCAAAAGGATGCTGATGACCTTGTCCGAGCTTGCGACCCATGCCAAAGACACTCGAGTATTCAGAGGCTCCCCTCCGCCAGCCTGGTCCCCATTTTCTCTGCTTGGCCCTTTGCCAAGTGGGGAATGGACATTCTCAGCCCATTTCCGCTCGCCACGGGGCAACGGAAGTTTTTGTTCGTCGCCATCGATTACTTCACCAAATGGGTCGAGGTGAAAGCAGTCGCTCAAATAACTGAGGCTCGGGCCAGGGATTTTGTGTGGAGATCCATCATTTACCGCTTCGGCCTCCGCACACCATCATCACTGACAACGGCAAACAATTCAACAATCCGAAGTTTCGTCAGTTCTGCGAGGAGCATGGGATCCATCACCGCCTTACCTCGGGCATCCACAGGCTAACGGAGCAGCCGAAGTAACCAACCAAACCTTGCTTCAAGGGATCAAAGCTCGACTCTCCAGAGCCCGAGGTAAGTGGGCAGAGAATTGCACCATGTCCTATGGGCCTACTGCACCACCCTGAGAGTGCCCACAGGCGAGACCCCATTCTGAATGGCCTTCGGCACAGAGGTCGTCATCCCCATGGAGATAGGACTCCCTTTTTTGTGGGTGGAAAGCTACTCGGAGGAAGCCAGCGATGAGCAGCTCCGCGCCAACCTGACCTGGTAGAGGAGATCAGAGAAAAAGCTCGGATCAGAATAGCTACCTAGCAAAAGAGTGGCCCGTTACCACGCCTCTAGAGTCAAAGGGAAAGCTTTCTTGCCTGGTGACCTTATTCTTCGGAAAGCATCTGTCTCCAAACCGCTGGAGTAAGGAAAGCTAGCCCCAAACTGGGAAGGCCCCTACCAAGTAGCGGAGGTCGTCGGACCCGGGACCTACAAGCTGCAAGATCTAAGCGGAAGATCCATCCCTCGGACGTGGAATTTGGACAACCTCCGCAAGTATCATTAGTAGGGTACGCCCTCTATAGGCTCGCCTTCTTAAATTTTTGTTGGCACATTGTTTCATAATTCATGTCATAAATCACCACAAATTATATCGCCAAAAATCATAAAAGAAATAGATGTTGCTTACCAATCCTCAGCACGACCGAGTTATCTATTTAAGCAGAAAATCTCCGAACCTCGGCTGGGCCGAGCAACAAATCTCCGAACCTCGGCTGGGCCGAGCAACCGATCTCCAAACTTCGGCTGGGCCGAGCAACAGATCTCCGAACCTCTGCTGGGCCGAGCAACTGATCTCCGAACCTCGGCTGGGCGAGCAACAGATCTCCGAACCTCGGCTGGGCCGAGCTCCGAACCTCGGCTGGGCCGAGCAACAATCTTTGAACCTCGGCTGGGCCGAGCAATAGATCTCCGAACCTCGGCTGGGTCGAGCAACAGATCTCCGAACCTCGGCTGGGCTGAGCAACTAATCACTGAACCCCGGCTAGGCCAAGTAAAAAATCTCCAAACTTCGGCTGGGCCGAGCAACAAGTCACCGAACCCCGGCTGGGCCAAGTAAAAAACCTCAGAACCTCGGCTGGGCCGAGTGATGGATTATAAAGCCCTGATTAAAACCGGAGTGCGTAAAGCCCTGGCTAGAACCGAAGTGCATAAGCCTCAGCAAAAATCGAAGCATGCAAACCTCGATCGAAAACTAAAGGACTTCCGAACAATCCCCAGAGCTTCGGCCAGTGCAAAATCGTCGGCGGGCACAAAGTCCGCGCCTTTAGCAAACCCGTAAAGGCCCCGACGGGCCCTACACGGCCACCTAAGAACCCCAGACAAAGTCAGGAAACCCCTCCTACTACTAAATCCCCGGGCTAACCAAGCAGTGTCCCCGCGCCTTGCTGCCTAAGCGCCCGCCTCGTTCTGCAAACGGAACTATGGGACCATGATTTACCACGTAAGCCCACGGGACCGCCCAGGTCTCCCTTTGGCTCGAACAGGGACAAACGATTTTTTCCTCTCTCATGGACCATGCAGCAATCCCAGCAGGGAGCAAAAGATGGCCAAAAAAGAACATCACCCTTCATTCAATACAGAGAGAAATACAAAAAGAGAAAGAAAAAGTAAAAAATGGCCCTCGCAGAGGCCTACTGTCTCCCCCCAGGAGCTGCTGAGTCCTCCATGCACCGGGATAGCTCGGCGACTCGCTGACGGAGGGATGCTATCTCCCCCTCCTGCCGGTCTATGACCCGGCGAAGGGCCTTGGCCTCCCTCACAGAAATGGAGATACTCCTCAACAGCCTTCTCGAGCTGCTCGTGGCTTGCAAGAGCTGACGCCAAGGCCATACCATCGACCATTACGGTGGAACGGCTCCCCTGGGAGCCCCCCAGCCGTTGCTGACAACGCCTGACTCTTCGTTCGATTCCCTTCCCCCGAGAAGCCATACCCGCTCTCAGGAGCTATCGAAAGGCTACCGAGGGGATGATGAACACTGACATCCCCCTCGCCCATATTTATACCGCCTTGGTGAGTAACTCGAGCAGTCGGGTCATTAATCCAGACCCGTGAGAATCTGCCGTGTGTCGCCACTTTGGCTAATGCCCACGGGAAGCGAAGAGTCGCCCCCTCCCGAGGAAAATCGGTAAACGTTGATGAATTACTCGGGAAACCCCTCCTTCTCTAGAAACTGGGTTCCTCCCGATCTACCGGGCCCTCGCGGAGTAAATATCCTCGAAACTCCACCGAATTGCCTCAAATCGGCCGCCCTTTGAGAAGTGCGAAAAAGAAAAGGAGCGTCAGCAGTTGATGCTGACTCGCTTCCCTCAGAAATAACCAAATCATAAATATCGGGCGTCCCCATGTGCCGCCCGTTCCGCTTTGGCGTTCCATGCCAAATCTCGCAGGAACCAAACATCCGGAGTCTCGGCGACAACCGAATTACCCCTCTAAGCAAATGAATCTCGAACCTCGGTAGGACCGAGCAGTGGATCTCCAAACCTCGGCAGGGTCGAGCAATGAATCTCCAAACCTCGGCGGGGCCGAGCTATAAATCTCCGAAACCCGGCCAGAGTAATGGAACGTGTTCTACCGCTAAGAATCCCGGCAAAAGCCAAGGAATTCTTCCCACTATCAAGGCCCCAGCATAAGGCCAAGACGCATGTCTCATTATCGCAAATCCCGACCAGACCAAGCGATCTCCAAAGTTCCGTTTGAGTTTGGGCAGCTTATAGGCTCGACTGGGTCGGGTAACGCGGAATCCTCGGCCAAGAATGAGCGATATCCCCGCGCCTCATTTCATTGCCAGCAACAACTCTCGGCACAAAAGAAACAGAAACTAAGAGAAAGGACAAAACTTTCTTTATTTCATTGCCATCGAAACGAATTATAACCGCCTGAGAGGCATTACAAGTACGTTGAAACAAAAATAAAGACGAGTACATGACTCAGCCAAACTGCTCCAAGATAGCTTCGGGTGACAATGATGCTTTGGCATCCGATCCAACAAATCAGACAAGCCACGAACCGATAGCTCACGCTGATAATGAGCAGACGACTCGGCCTGACTGTTGCGACCAACTTCGGTTAATAATGATATCTCGGCATCCAGCCCGAGATATCAGGGAAATCAAAAAGGGTGGACGAGCCTTGTCCCGAGCCACCCATCCGAAGGGCCCTCCGACGAGTAGGAAGAAAGCTCGCAGACCCTGATAACGGGGCACTCCCCCAAATCTAGTATGTACCGCTAGCCACTGCCTGAGTCAACAGGCAATGTACTAGCAGACAATGCACCATCACCCCCTCCTCATGTGGCAAAAGATTCCCCGAGCGGACGAGCCCAAGAATCCGAACCAGGGGAGGAGGAGAAGTTCACGCGAGTCATGGGGAGCACGCGTACACTTCCTACCCTGCGTCCCCGAGGATAAACCGCAAAGGACACATAGGAAGCGTACATGTGCACTCTCCATGCGATCTCTGCGAACCTCCTGTGTGCTCTCCATACGATCTCTGGAACCCCTTTCTTGAGGACGAGCGACCCTCCAGTGGCTCCTTCATCGCCCCACTGTCCGGAGGAGGATGACTTGCAGAAGGAAAGCTCGGCCCTCCCGCTCTGAGCCCCAGAGAGATAGGCATTGTGTGTACCTTCATAATTCACAGAGAAGAAAACTCGGGGATGGCCCAACACAGCCCTATTTCCCTTTTTATAGGGGAGACAAACCGGGAGCAGCTATCAGAACAGAAGGCCCCGAGGTTCAAAACGCCTAACCCACGCCACCACGTGGTATCTTGAAATGAAAACAGCACCCCATGTTCAGCGCCAGGCGCGTCACCCGAACCATGACGCATGCCAAAAGATTGTCTCTGATCCCGGATCACGAGCTTTAAATATAAAAACTATCCGCCAATCTTGCAGATATTGGCAGATCTGGGGGATCGTCCCACGAAAATGACATCCTCCAATGGAAAATAAGCACTTACACTACATGCCTAAGCATCATGCATTGGAAAAGATCGACATAGCAAAGGACCCTCGGGAAGTGCCAAGGCGACCTTTTGCTGGCTGCGGAACCATACTACCCACTTCGGTGAAACAAAAATCGACCCGCCTTGGAAAAGACAAAGCGCTGACAGGGGTAATAAAGAAGCGCGAAGGCCAAGCACTCCCTTTACCAAAAAGAATAAAGGAGTGACAGCGAGGATTCAACAGACTCCCCTCTTTTCATTGAAGGCACAATCACGGTTTGGCCACTGATGAGGCGGACTACCCAGGTCCTAGCCAGGGTGCTTCTGGTTTCTGGTCCCATCTAACCGACCCATTTTGCCCCTTGGCCCTAGCCGAGCGACTTCGCCCCTCGGCCCTAGCCAAGCCATTTCCCCTCGGCCATAGCGAGGCATTTCGTCCCTCGGCCCTAGCCGAGCCATTTCGCCCCTCGGCCATAGCCGAGGCATTTCGTCCCTCGGCTCTAGCCGAGCCATTTCGCCCCTCGGCCCTAGCCGAGCAACTTCGTCCCTCGGCCCTAGCCAAGTTACTCCATTCTTCGACCCTAGCCAAACCATTGTGTCATTCGGCTTAAGCCAAATTGAATCGTCTCTCAGCCTCCTTTTGTACCAAGCTATGTTGTCGCTCGACTCCTTCGTCGGGGCTATCCCTATGCCTTGACCTCTACCAAGATGTTCCTTCGAATTGAGCCAGAAAACCAACCAAATGGTGCTCGCAGTTGGGATAAAAATTTAAGGCAAGAAACTATCCAAGAAAGACAAATAAATGAAAGACAACTGACCCGTTTACTGATTTCAGGTCGAACTACAAAAGAAAAGAAACAGAAAATACATATGGCCCCCAAAGGGTCAAGACTTGGGGTTAGACCCGGCGTCTCCTATGGCAGCACTAGCGGGAGTGTCGCTTGGCCCCCCCTTCTCGATGGTATCCCGCCGGGATACCTCGGCAGCAACATCGACTCCCAGAACGGCTTCGAGATCAACGTCAGAAATCTCTCCATATTCGTCTTCCTCAGCCTCGAGGTGCATGTCTCGTAATATTCGGCTTTCAAACAAGACAAGTCCAGGTCAGGATAAGTTTGAGCAATCTTAGCCCGTGCCTCCTCTTCGCCAAACCGGAATGCATCGGCGCAGGCCGCCCTACGTTCATCGGCAAACTCGGTAGAGTTCTTGTACTCCTCCACTGCTGAAGAGACCCGCGCGTTCGCCTCGGCCAATTGCTTCTCCAATTTGGAGATCCTTCGGTGCCTTGAGGCTGCCTCCTCTCCGAATGCCGTCAACCGCTCTTGAAACTCCTGGCTCATCTTGTTCAACTGCAGACGAAGAGCCATGTAAGGCAGAAGTCGAAAGACCAAAACGGATAAAACAGATAACGCCCTACCTGCTCGCCCCGCGAGCTAGCTCGCCGTCCAGCACTTGGACCCTATTGAGAGCCCTCGATTTAGCCGATTGATTTTGGCGAAGGCTCTCTTTAAGTTCATCCACCCAGGACTGGGCATCCCCAATCTCTTGACGAGCGTAGTCAAGCTCGTCAGAAAGTCGAGCAGCTCGTTCGTCCGACCATTTTAGCCGATCCTTTGTGTCGGCGAGCTCTTTATTCAGACGGGTGAGGTGGTCCTACTGCCGCCGACACCTATGCTTTTCCTCCTCGAGCTTCTTACTCCAGTTGCCCCTATCTTCAGCGTGGCTAGCTTTCAACTGTCCCACCTCTTATCAAAAAACTGCTGCATGGAATTACCTTGCTCTCGTACTCCGCTTTGGTCTGAGATAGCTCCAGACTTACCTTCTCGGATTGCTCGCGGAAGCCTTGAAGCTCACTGACCTGCGTGCGAGTTGAGAGGCTCTTTCCCTCTCGACTGCAAGGACCCTGCGAGCCTCCTCGAGCTCCCTCTGGAGGACCACCAGGGCTCAGGAAAGTCTAGCTGTAGAATCCACCCTCTCCTTGAGGTGATCCACCTCCTGGCGGGCCCGACCCAAGCTCCAACGACCAGATGCAAGCGCCATTTCAGCGCCCTCATGATCAGGGCATTCTGCGAAAAGGATTGCACATATAAGGAACACAGTCGAGCTAGCTGACTAAAAACCCTACTTCGGTGTGACGACTTACCCGAGACGCGTAATCCGTAGCGATCCTCGTGAGGGCAAGATCATCAATTTCGGGAAGAAGGAAAGCCTCATTCGGCACTCCAGTGTACCTAAAGGCCGTCTCGACGAGGTCCTCCGGATAATTCCCTCCTGTCGAGGAACTCTCTCCCCCTTGGAACGCCGACCGCATCAAAGCGGAGAACATGGCGCTCACTTCTGGGTCGCGTGAGTGGAAATCCCGCTCAGGGAGCCAACTTGGGAACCCGCGGCCCATGAAGCCCTCGGTTGACCAGCCTCCTCTACCAGAGCCCTCATTTGAGAGGCCTCGGGCATTTCGGCTCCCGCGAGGGGAGCCCCAGCCCGAACATCCTCTTCGCTCGACGGCTCCCCTCCTTCTCCTTCTTCCTCCTCTTCTGCTTCTGCCTCCTCGAACGTTCCCCTACCCCCAACAGACTCCTCTGAAACTTCGGCCTCCTCGGGGCCTCCTGTGCCTCGGTAGAAGGCCCTTCGCCAGAAAGCACCCCGTGAGTTTCGATCGCTGGTTCGGCAGGTTCGGCCACTCCTTCATCACCCGCTGGCTCTCCCACCAGCAGCCCAGGCTGAACCTTGGCGGCCGCAACCACCTCTCCCATCTCGATCGAAGCGGAGGCCGCTCCCGCCTCCGCCTGGAACCTCTCCGAGCCACCGGCCTCCAATGAGGGAGATCGAGCCGCCCTGACCACGGGGGTCTGCAAGTAAACGACGTCATTCCCTCGCCATCGTCGGACAAAACGACAACAGGTGGGGAGGAAATTCAGCAGCCTCCTCCGAAACCCCTGCGGTATCCTGGTCTTCGCCTCCTGACAGACCCCCCTCCGGTGCTGAAAGATCATGCACCGCCAGAACTCCGAGACTTCCGGCCCGCGGCGACGGGGAGCGCCGATCATCTCCATCTCTCCCGATCCCCCTAGGGCGGGAGCCGGAAGGACGAGACCTCTTCTCAGCCCTATGCCTGCTGCTGGAGCCGGATCTCCTGCGGCTTGCCCAGCTCCTCCCTCATTTGATCTGCGAACGCCGACCTTTCGGCTGTAGGGGCAATAAGATTCGCATTAGTTCACACAAAACCAAAGATGAAATCACAGTAAGCTATTGGCCACGAAGTGGTACTCACCGCGAGGATCTATAGGACTCAATCCGGCCGCGAAGAGAGCATCCTCCGATAGAAGGGCACAGGCCGAAGCGCTCGACTGCCGCGTAACACGACCAGATCCCTTTTTTCTGCTCGGTTAACTCTAGGTGCGCTTCTGAATCCTTTATGTATTGTCCCCACACTCGAGGGAAATTTGAGCCGATATTCCCCTCAACTATAAAGAATCGCGACTTCCATTCCTTTATCGACGACGGGTTATCAGAGATCATCTTGAAGGACCTCCGGGGACCGATGTAAGGCCACTCTGAGGCCCTCCCGGAGACCAGGTTGTAGCACACCTTGAACATCGGAAGGATCGCGGTCACCCCGACACAGCTGCACAGCGAGATGAATCGATGAGGTTGCGCCAGCTGTTGGGAGCCACCATGGTGAAGCATATATTGTAGAACCTCATCACCTCCCGTACCAGCGGATGAGGAGGAAACCTAAGACCTGTCCTCAAGCTTTCCTCGTAGCAGAACACTCCGTCCCCTAATCCGGATGTCACCCTGTCTTCAGCCGTCGGGAGCAACAAGGCGACGTCCTGGGGAATCTTGTATAGGTTGCGTATCCGCTCCAGATCCGCCAGGGTCACCTCCAAAGCCTGATCACTCGGACTCACCATATTTTCGATCGAAGGAGACGCTGAGCAAGATCGCTGAGAAGACGGGGAGATGAAGTTCTCTAAGGGAAAGCGTAAGGGCGCTACAAATAGGGATGGCGCCGTCACGACTCCATTTTTCCAAAGGGAAACCGCCTCAGGGAGAAGATGAGGCGTCTCAACCAAGACATCCGGAACCCACTACAGGTACCGTGAAAATCGAGATCCCCTACGTGGTGCTTCCCCAGCTGTTGCCTTCGCTCCTAAGAAATGATGGATCCACCTCGAGAAGGAAAAATGGCCGCGCAGCATTAATTAGGGCATCATTGCGTGGGCTATCAAATACATGTCCCCCAGTTCAGATTGTGCCACCTAAGTCTATACTTCCTACGCCCGAACCTACACTTTGAACTAGGGAGTGGGGGGCATGTGTTGAGGGATAAAATCGCCATTGCGTTGATAACGTGCAAAGGGGCTAGGCTCAGCCCCATTCCCCCGCCCGCTACACTACGCCCATAAAGAGCGAGCTAACTAGTATGGTCCAGCGGGTCGAACAACCCATAACTCGGTTCCCCCCGAGCTACCCATAGCTCGTTTTTCCCCGAGCAACCTATAGCTCGGTTTCCCCCGAGCTATCCGTAGCTCGTTTCCCGAGCCATCCATAACTCGGTCTTTCCGGGCAATCCATAGCTCGGTTTTTCCGGGCAACCCATAGCTCGGCTCCCCCCGAGCTACCCATAGCTCGCTTTTCCCGAGCCATCCATAGCTCGGTCTTTTCGGGCAATCCATAGCTCGGTTTTTTTAGGCAACCCATTGCTCAGTTCCCCCCAAGCTACCTATAGCTCGATTTCCCCCGAGCTACCCATAGCTCGCTTCCCCGAGCCATCCATAGCTCGTTCTTTCCGGGCAATTCATAGATCGGTTTCCCCCGAGCTACCCATAGCTCGGTTTCCCCGAGCAACCCATGGCGCGGCTCCCCCGAGCAATCCATGGCTCGCCTTCCCCGAGCAACTCATAGCTCGGCTTCCCCGAGCAACCCATAGCTCAGCTCCCTCGAGCAACTCATAGCTCTGCTTTCCCGAGCAACCCATAGCTCGGCTCCCCCGAGCAATCCATGGCTCGCCTTCCCCGAGCAACCCATAGCTCAGCTCTCCCGAGTAACTCGTAGCTCGGCATGCACCTCCGTGGAGCCTGGCGCAGGAGAGCCCAAGTCTAGTGTAACAGAATCCCAAACGAAGAATTGTATCGAGGAGTCGCCTAGGATCTGCGATAATGGCCTGGGACCTACGCAGTCATTAGACCTCAAGCCATCAGAGAGCTCTCCCAATCGTCGATCCTCCAACAGATAAGATACGATCCCACCGGCCTCACAACGACTTGATTCGAACCATCTCCGTATCCCAACAACCTTCAAACCTTCCAGAAGGCGCTCAAGATTCAGGTATTGCCTATAAATAAGACACTCCCAGATTCTCTCAGTACGCGTGCACAGCCCACTCTCACTCTCTCTCTCCTTCACTGCTCATTCTTCTCCCTCTCCACCGTCGGGCTCCCCTAGAGCTCCCGATTGGCCACCCCTGGAGGGACTCCCTAGAGAGATCCTTCTCCTCATTTCTGTTGATCGTCGATCCCTACTGACTTGAGCGTCGGAGGGTCTTTCGCGGAGGGCCACCCCCAATGCCTCCCGTATGAGGACTTCTGTGCAGGTCTGCCCAGGAGGAAGCCCGATCAGGAGACCGACCGCGCCCGAGTCGGAGGACAGATCCCGGCAGCAATAGATTGGCGCTAGAGGAAGGGCCTCAAGTCCCATTAAAACTTGAAGAAAGGAGATAAGGATCTCGATCCGAAGAGAACCTCTCTAATGGCTAATCGGAGAAGAGCAACTTCTGAAGCCCAAGACCAGGTCATCTCCCAAAGACCTGATCTGATGAGCAACGTGGCGCCGCAGCCGCCACCAGTTGAGACCCCGTTGCTGCCAGCTATCCCGGTGAACCAGGATCAGTTCGCCACACTGGTCCAGCAGTTCCAATCCCTGACCCATCTGGTTCAGGAGCGCCTCGCAACTTCCCCTGCTCCATGCCTTCCTGAGGAGGCCGCAACCCCTTTTTCTCCAGCCACCTCTTCTTCTGCCCGCATGGAGTTGCGGACCCCCCACACAGACCCAAGGAGGACAGACCAGTCCCACGAGGGGGCTGCAACAGGGATCCCCCCAGATCTCGGTGGGCCCGATCCCTCTCTCCGGAGTCCTCCCGCCATGATTCGATGCCCTCCCCATGCTCTCCTCGCCCGGCTCCTCCTCTTACATCTGAAGAGGAGATCCACCGACAACTCTGGGAGATGCGTCAGGAGCTGGACGCCGCCAAGCAGGCTCATCCGCCTCATCCCAAGGTTTCCCCCAAGCTACCCATAGTTCGATTTCCC
This sequence comes from Calamus simplicifolius, assembly GCA_900491605.1. Lineage (NCBI taxonomy): Eukaryota > Viridiplantae > Streptophyta > Magnoliopsida > Arecales > Arecaceae > Calamus > Calamus simplicifolius. Next base: position 47,686 of record UESW01002376.1, on the reverse strand, counting down.
CGAGCCATCCATAGCTCGGTCTTTCTGGGCAATCTATAGCTCGATTTTTTTGGGCAACCCATAGCTCGGCTCCCCCCGAGCTACCTATAGCTCGGTTTCCCCCGAGCTACCCATAGCTCGCTTTCCCCGAGCCATTCATAGCTCGTCTTTCTGGGCAATTCATAGCTCGGTTTCCCCGAGCTACCCATAGCTCGGCTTCCCCGAGCAACCCATAGCTCGGCTCCCCCGAGCAATCCATGGCTCACCTTCCCCGAGCAACTCAAAGCTCGGCTCCCCCGAGCAACCCATAGCTTGGCTCCCCCGAGCAATCCATGGCTCGCCTTCCCCGAGCAACTCAAAGCTCGGCTCCCCCGAGCAACCCATAGCTCGGCTCCCTCGAGCAATCCATGGCTCTCCTTTCCGAGCAACCCATAGCTCGGCTCCCCTGAGTAACTCGTAGCTCGGCATGCACCTCCGCAGAGCCTGGCGCGGGAGAGCCCAAGTCTAGTGTAACAGAATCCCAAACGAAGAATCGTATCGAGGAGTCATCTAGGATATGCGATAATGGCCTGGGACCTACGCAGTCATTAGACCTCAAGCCATCAGAGAGCTCTCCTAACCGTCGATCCTCCAACAGACAAGATACGGATCCCACCGGCCTCACAACGACTTGATTTGAATCATCTCCGTATCCCAACAACCTTCGAACCTTCCAGAAGGCGCTCAAGATTCAGGTGATTGCCTATAAATAACACACTCCTAGATTCTCTCAGGTACGCATGCACAGCCCACTCTTACTCTCTCTCTCTCTCCTTCACTGCTCATTCTTCTCCCTCTCCCCGTCGGCGCTCCCCTAGAGCTTCCGATTGGCCTCCCCTGGAGGGACTCCTCAGAGAGATCCTTCTCCTCATTTTTATTGATTGTCGATCCCCACTGACTTGAGCATCGGAGGGTCTTCCGTTGAGGGCCACCCCCAACGCCTCCCGTGTGAGGACTTCTATGCAGGTCCACCCAGGAGGAAGCCCGATCAGGAGACCGACCGCGCCCGAGTCGGAGGACAGATCCTGGCAGCAACAGAAATCATTCAAAGACCATAAGACAAATCTCATTTATTCATGTTCTCTCCTTGCGTTTTTCTTGTTTGAACCGAAGAAGTAAATGGTTAAAGAAATCTAGAAATGGTCAAGCAATTGTTCTTCCAATACTGGACGCTTTCTTCCGATGGTACCATTGCTCTTTCTGCTTCTATTCCTCATATATCAATTGTATTCTATATTTTTCTATACAAAAGTTATAGACCTTAATATATACAATAAAATAAATATTTATATAAGATAAATCTAGTTAATTTAGAAATATCAATATATAATAGAAATACAAAAAATTTTGAGAGATTTTTGTTCTTATTTTTCAGCAAAATCTTCTTCTGCTTGATTGTTGGCCAAATCTACTCCGTTTTACATTGAAGAAATTTTTGTCCTTATTTTTCAAAATTCTCTATTTGACGGTAAATTTTTTTCCTTAATTGTTGGCCAAATCTGCTCCGTTTGACATCCCCTTAAATTGATGATGGTTGTCAAGCATCAAGTTGCTTATGAGATATTCATGGCAAGCAAATGACATGGGCTCTATGAACAAGTCATCAACTTGATCATGGGATGGGACATAAATAAGATGAAGAACTTTATTATAAACCAATATGCGGATGTAATGACAATCAACCTCTATGTGTTTGGTATGTTCATGATGGACATGATTAGTGGCAATGCTAATAGCACTTGTATTATCACCAAAAAGAGGAATAGAGTCATCGCAAAGCACATCAAGCTCAAGAAAAAGTCATCGAAACCATACAAGTTCAGAACTAACAGAAGACATAAATTGATACTCAGCCTCAATAGAAGATTTAGATACCCTTTCTTGCTTCTTACATTTCTAGAAAATAGGTGAGGCACCTAGAAAAACCCACCAACTTGTCATAGATCGACGAGTACCAATACACCCTGCATAATCAACATCAAAAAATGCCTTAAGATGATGATGATCACTAGTGCCTTTGAGATAGCGAATAATTCGATGAAGTGCCAAGAGATGATGACGCCGAGGCTGAGAAACAAATTGACTAACAACCCGAATAGCAAAAGATATATCAGGTCGTGTGATGGTAAGATAAATAAGATTGCCTACTAGTTGCCGATACAAGGTAGGATCAGAGATAAGTGCACCATCACATGTTGTAGTTTCAAATTGAGTTCCATAGGAGTTGAAAAAACTTTATTGTCAGTCAAATTGGCAAGTTTAATCAAATCCTCAATATACTTGCATTGTGTGAGAAAGAGACCATGAGGAGAATATGACACTTCTAAGCCCAGAAAATAAGTAAGTGTGCCATGATCTTTCATATGAAAAGAATTATAAAGGAACTATTTAAACTCAAGAATGCCCTTTTTATCACTTTCTGTAATGACCATATCATCTACATAAAGAAGTAAAATAATAATACCATGTGAAGAGTGATGGGTGAATAGAGAGTGATCATTAGAACTCTGTTAGAAACCAACTGAACAAATAGTAGAATGAATTTTTTAAACCATGCCCGTGGTGCCTATTTAAGACTATAAAGAGACTTGTTAAGTTTGCAAACTACATTAGAATCACCAAGAGAATAGCCAGGAGGACACTCCATATAAATGGTTTCTTTCAAATATCCATGAAGAAAAGCATTCTTGATATCTAATTGATATAATGGCCACTGTTTGCATGATACAATAGCAAGAAGAGTTCGAACTATTGTCATCTTAGCAACAAGGGCAAATGTATCTTTATAATCAATCCCATATTCTCGCTTGTAGCCTTGAGCTACCAAACAAGCTTTGTAGCAGTCTAGAGTACCATCAAGCTTGACATTAATGGTGTACACCCATTTGCTACCGATGACAGAGGTATTAAAGGGCCATGAGACTAAGTCCCAAGTATGATTCGCAGTCAAGGCCTCAATTTTCTCAGCCATTACCCTTTTCCAGCATGCTTGTTCCATTGCCTGCTTATATGTGTTAGGAATTTGGACATAATTTAGATTGATAAAGAGAGTTAATCAATCAGATGGCTTACCAATATTGACACGGGTGGATCTTTTCAAAGAAGGCAAAGAAAGTGGTGGTGTATCACTTGAAACATCAGTAAGAGGACATTCAGGCTCATGATTAGGAAGTTGCATAACAGGCATATCATGAGTATCAGTAGACAAATCAGAATTTGAAGAATTCAAAAAATTGTATAATGTAGAAATGGAAGAATTAGGAGCTGTCGTACTTAAAGATGAAACATAAAAATACATATTTTTTTAAATAAATGGCATTAGGAGACACATGAATGCGGTGATGTTGAGGATCATAACAAATATAACCTTTCCGTTTATCACTATAACAAATAAAAACACTTTTGGTAGCCTTTGCAAATAGTTTATGCCATTCATGTGATGGAAGCAATACAAAGCAAACACAGCCAAAAACACAAAGATTTATGTAATTTGGCAACTTATGAAAAAGGGCAAAGAAAGGAGAGTATTACCAAGTATAGGAGTAGTTTGCCTGTTAATAAGATGGACAGCTATATGAATAGCTTTGACCCAAAACTGAGGTGGAACAGAAGACTTAAGTAAGAGGGTTCAAGCAATTTTCACAATATGACGGTTTTTTTTTGTTCCACTACCCCATTTTGTTCAGGAGTACCAGGACAAGATTGTTGAGTTAAAATTCCTTTTTAACTAAAGAATTGAGCAAGTTATGAGGCACAAAACTCTCCTTCTGGATCTGACCAAAAAATTTTGATTACTTTTTCAAATTGTGTTTCTATCATAGTGATAAAATTTTTGGCAATATTTGCTAGTTCAGATTTAGCACGCAAGAAATACACCCAAGTAAAACGTGTAAAATGATTAATAAAAAGAACAAAATATTTGTTCTCAAGTATAGACAAAATAGGTGAAGATTCCCACAAATCATAATGAATAAGATTAAAAGGAGCATCAACTTTAGTATTACTAGAAGCAAAAGGTAATTTAGCAAATTTGCTAAGAACACAAGTTTGACAATGTTGAAAATCATTATTCTTGACAGTCAACTTATCAGGGAGAAGCGAGATTTAAACATAGATTCTAACCGACTAGCATGTGGGTGACCCAACCGACGATGCCAAAGATCCCAAGTATTTTCTGCATGTGAGGTGAAAAATGATGAAGTGACAATAAAACAAAAAGGAGGACTCTTTTTCTGATTTAGATCAAGACAAAACAAATGCCCATGTTTATGCCCCTTCATGATCACTTTCCCCATATGAAGGTCCTACACATCACAACCATTAGGAGAAAATTTAACTGAGCAATTTTTATCAGTAAGTTGCCCAACATATATCAAATTAGTTATTAATCGAGGAACATATAAGGTACTAGGAAGGCAAATGGATTGAGAAGAATTATTTGACAAACAAACTGTACCAATGCCTTGAATGGGTAATTTTTTACCATTGGCAGTCGTCACATATTGGTTTAAGGAACAAGGTTTCAAATCAACAATGCATGTTTTTGATTTGTCATGTGGTTAAAAGCAGCTGAATCAATAAACCAAGGAGTAGGCTTAATTCCTATACTTATTAATCCTGCACTAGAAAAAACAGAGGAAAGGACAGCCGAAAGAGTTGATTGCATTGAGTCTTGAATCATCTTTTGAATAGCATGCGATGTGAGAGACATTTCAGATGTGTTTTTGATTTTTGATCACTGCTCATAGTAACAAAGGCTGATTGCTTATTTTTCAAAAGCCTGCACTCCAAAATGATATGACCTGATTTCTTACAACAGTTGCATATATTCCTCTTTCGACAATGAGATTGTACATACCCGAATTCATTAAAGTGCCTACACCGAATATCTTCTTTGTTTCCATGCCTTTATTTTGAATGATATCTTTCACGTAAAGCAAAAAATACAGAATCAGCTGAATTAGTTTTTGTGTCTAGTTGTGCCTGTCTTTTAAGCGTGTTTCATCACGAATGTGTTCTCCCAATATAGATTTCATTGTCAGATTTCCACGATTAATTAATATTCCCCTAGCTGTCTCAAATTCAGGTCTAAGCTTCCTGAGGAACTGCAACTCTTCCATGATCTATTTCTTTCTTGACTTCAGCAATAGCAAAAATCTTAGAAAAGGTAATCATATCTTGTTCCGTCCACAACTTCAACATTTCAATATAAAAGCTGATGTTGGCTATTTCGTATTCAAGCTCGAATTGCCTTAACTGATTCACTTGAGAATAAATTCTTTTGAGATGATTCCATATATCAACATCAGTATCAAAAGATCAAAGGCTTAGTGCAATATCAGGTTCAACTGAGTTGAGAATCCAAGAAATAATCTGTACATTCTTTGTTTTTCAACTAATCTTCTTTTTCTCATCATCTCCTGCCCTTTCTTATCCATCAAGAATTCTAGAAAATCCTTTGCCATCAACAAAAATTCGAAAATGAAATTCCCAAAGTGCAAAAATTTTGCCATCGAATTTGACAGATACAGTTTCAAATTTGTTTGTATCCATGGTAAATAATCAAAGTTTTGAAAACACAAGGTTTAAATTTAAACAGATCCTCAAGGATGAATACAAAGAAAACAAAGAAATTCTTAAAAAAAAAATTCTTCAGGAGAGTCGTAAGCTAGAGTGCAAAAGAGTTAAACTTTGGCTCTGATACCATATAAACAATCAAAAGGAAGAAAAATATCAATTGTATTTTATATTTTTCTATACAAAGGTTACGGACCTTATAATATATACAACAAAATAAGTATCTATGTAAGGTAAATCTAGCTAATTTAGGAATACCAATATACAATTGGAATGCAAGAAATTTAAAGAGATTTTTGTCCTTATTTTTTTAGTAAGATCTCTATTTAATAGTAAATTTGTTTGATATTGAAGAAATTTTTGTTCTTATTTTTCAGTAAGATCTTCTCTATTTGATAGCAAATTTTTTTTCTTAATTGTTAATCAAATCTGCTTCATTTGACAGGCTGCAGTGAGATGGCAGCTTCCAAGGCCGAGAAAAAGCCTTACCGCCAGTTCAGAGCGACGCTTGAGGGTTGACGGACCCGGTCTCTTCTCTCCAACGCGCACGGCCTTAAAACTCCGCGATCCAACTAAAGAACCTCCCGATCTTCATCAGATCTAGGTAGGATTCCTGATGCCATCGCTTATTGGAATACTAGTCATATTCGGAGATGAGTCAACTTTAAATAAAAGCTTTCAGGTCCACGCCCCTCGTCTCACACGTTATTAGATAGCAGCGTTTAAGAACGTTAAAAAAATAGGTGACTCGTTAAATGATCGAGTTGACTAGCGACTCGGTCGCGAGTCGCGTGTCAACTCGAGAATTAATATAAAATCGATTAACATGGTATATCAAATCTAAGTAATCTAAATATTAATAACTTATATAAAAATAAATTATATAATACAAGGTTAATGTAACGTAAAAAAAAAAATGAATTAAGGTGTTTAATTATGATTATATACATTTACGTGCTTGTAATATTAATTAGTACAAAGACAATCCTGAAAAATGGTAGCATCGGAAGAAAGCGTCCAGTAGTTTTGGAAGAACAATTGCTTGACCGTTTCTACATTTCTTTAACCATTTACATTTTCTGTTCAAACGAGAAACACTCGAGGAGAAGCCATGCATTAATGAGATTTGATATGACTGATCCCGTGTCGTCAGAAAAGATAACGGCAGCTATTGACCTACGACTTTCTCGACCCCGAGACTCCCACCGGTCTCGGAGTGCACTGGCATTTCCCCACCCTCGGGACCCCCTTAGGGTCATGGGGTGGGGTCATCATTTCTCGACCCCGAGACTCCTACCGGTCTCGAGATGCACTGGCATTTCCCCATACCCGGGACCCCCTCGGGGTCACGGGATGGGGTCATCATTTCTCGACCCCGAGACCCCCACCGGTCTCGGGGTGCACTGGCATTTCCCCACCCCCGGGACCCCCTCGGGGTCACGGGATGGGGTCATCATTTCTCGACCCCGAGACCCCCACCGGTCTCGGGGTGCACTGGCATTTTCCCACCCCCGGGACCCCCTCGGGGTCACGGGGTGGGGTCATCATTTCTCGACCCCGAGACCTCCACCGGTCTCGGGGTGCGCTGGCATTTCCCCACCCCGGACCCCTTCAGGGTCGCGGGGTGGGGTCATCATTTCTCGACCCCGAGACCCCCACCGGTCTCGGGGTGCGCTGGCATTTCCTCACCCCCGGGACCCCCTCGGGGTCGCGGGGTGGGGTCATCATTTCTCGACCCCGAGACCCCCACCGGTCTCGGGGTGCGCTGGTATTTCCCCACCCCCGGGACCCCCTCGGGGTCGCGGGGTGGGGTCATCATTTCTCGACCCCGAGACCCCCATCGGTCTCGGGGTGCACGGGCGTTCTCCCACCCTTGGGACCCCTTCCAGTCTCAGGGTGGGGGGTCATCAGCGATTAGCATGAAACTCAACCACCAATGAAAACGACAACTCCAAGTCGCGCGGTACACCCACGTGATTCCCAGTACTCCCGTGATTGCGCCCCGTTACGGAGGGACATGCCTCATAACGGCGTATGGTGCGTTGCATGTCCCTGTGCATGGCCATGCCTCGCTACGGCGTACGATTCGCTACCACTTGCAACTGTGCCCGATCATATCAGCCAACGGCGCGCACTGAATGCTTTCACAGCTGTTGGACACGTATGATATCACGCCAGCAAGCGGTACGGGGTGTCTCCGGCACGCGCAGTGATGGTGCGGTGGTGATCTCCCAGAGCTGTAAGCTAGAGTATTTGGACAGGTATAAAGGCACGTGCTCGCACTGTAAGTGGGATCTGAACTCTGGTTTTCTGAACTTTCTTCCTCCCAGCAAAACCCTAACCGCCTCAGCTCTTCTTCGCTGGAGCGGTTCTCTGTCTGAGCCCAAGTGACTGACTTGACCGTCGGAGGGTCCCCACCGGTATCGCCGGTCTCCGTTGGACTTTTCTTGCAGGACTTCGAGGAGAAGGACGTCCGTCTTCCCCGACGTTTGAGGCCGGTAACTTGACGTCATCAAGATTTTTCTTATGCATGGTCGTTGAATATGATTTCTTTAACCGTATTTTGATCTGACCACATGGAATTAATCTGCAATATTATTATAAACTATGTGGATATATTTCACCAGAAAATGATATAAGAAAGTTTTAAAAATCGTATATATAGACGACTCAAGGACAAGGATTTTTGGCAGCCTCCCATATTAAGTTAGACTTAGCATCATATGAACCGAACCTATCTGGACCTGGTCTGGTCATGCCTGTATTGTTCCCACCTTCTGACCAAGAACTGTCCACCGTTAATTTATTTCTAATTGGACTACTTCCTTCACCTGTTTGCCATATCCTTCATTCCCTCATACCCTTTCAGTCTCCTTTCTCGCCTATATATACTTCTAGGAACCGGTTCTTCATCATATATGATAACTGAGAAGCTATTGACAATCCCTGGTTCAAAGTTCTGAACTGCGCAAACCTTAGCTTCAAGTACTGAATCCTACAAGCCTTAGCATATTACAACCAGCGAAACCTCATGGCGGATTCCCTTAGCTTGAGCCTTTCCACCGTTAGCAATGGCGCTGCCACCCCAAGGTCTCCACCTTCCCTTGGAAAGATGGTTACGGTGCTAAGCATAGATGGTGGGGGTGTGAGGGGCATCATCCCTGGAACTATCCTTGCCTTCCTCGAATCCAAGCTTCAGGTCAGGCAATCCTATTCCATTCGTCGCTAGACCTAAAAAACTCTCTGCGTATGGTTGTAATATGCTTCCTTGGAAAGCTAGCAACAACTAATTATAACATTTGTTTGGCTGCAGGAGCTTGATGGAGAGGATGTAAGGATTGCCGATTACTTTGATGTTATCGCTGGTACAAGTACTGGTGGGTTGGTGACCGCTATGCTCACTGCTCCAGATGAGAATAATCGTCCTCTCTTCGCAGCCAAGGAAATCAACGACTTCTATCTAAAAAATTGCCCAAAGATTTTTCCTAGGAGTAGGTAAGGATGAGAAGACCTATTCCAAACTCCTTCAAATTAAATACTGGATGTAGAGAAGTGGTTCTAGTGGTACTTAAGCATAAAACCATTAAAAAAAGGATTAGTTTTGATTTGCATGAGAAATTCTAGACTAAGATATAGGTACATGTTTTAGGTAAATAAAGACCGATCGAGGCCAAAGGACCTGAATGGAAATTAATTTGTATAATAACTTTGTGATATGAATTTAAAGCTGCCTTCTTATACTAACATCATGATGCATCTCAATGTAGCAATGGAATTTTAGGATCAGTGAAGAGCTTATTTGGTAGCATCACTGGCCCAAAGTATGACGGCAAGTATCTACACTCTACAGTAAAGCAATTGCTTGGTGGAACGAGAGTAAATCAAAGTTTAACAAATATCCTTATTCCAACTTTTGACATCAAACTTCTCCAACCGACCATCTTCTCCACCTTTGAGGTAATAATTTTTTCACTCCTCAGAAAACCTTTTTTTTTTTTGTAATAAACTCTTTTTCTTTATTTTTGGTACGAGGCATATAGAGTTCATTTTACTTATTCTTCCCTTGTTCACACAGGCTAAGAAGGAAACTTCAAATGATGCTCTTCTATCAGATATATCCATTGGTACTTCAGCGGCCCCAACATATCTTCCTGCACACTACTTTCAAACCAAAGACTCCAACGGAAGTCTCGAAGCTTTAATCTCGTTGATGGAGGTGTTGCTGCAAATAATCCAGTAAGTCCTCGTACGAACACCATTTCAATTATCAATTCCTGCGCTATTTTTAAAAGACAAGCTCTAATGCTTCGTTTGTATCATCTTAAATGATTTGAGAACAGACATTATTGGCCTTGAATCAAGTTACAAAAGAAATTTTCCAGCAAAATGGTGACTTCCATCCGATTAAGCCAGTAGACTATGGAAAATTTCTCGTTCTTTCTTTGGGGACTGGATCAGCCAAGCAAGAAGGGAAATTGAACGCATCTATGGCGTCCAAGTGGGGCGTGCTTGGATGGCTATATGACAACGGAATGACACCACTGATTGACAGTTTTAGTCAAGCTAGTTCTGATATGGTGGACATCCACGCTTCGGTCATATTCCAAGCATTGCATTGTGAGAGCAATTACCTTCGTATACAGGTAATTAAGAACATTATAGAAGCTAAAAGCAATGTCAAACGTATTTAAGTTTCTTATTGATTTGTTGGGTGCGACTAATTAAAATGTTTGATTGGCTTGTAGGACGATACTTTGATGGGTGATACAGCATCTGTGGATGTATCTTCCAAGGAGAATTTGTTGAAGCTTGTTCAGATAGGCGAAGAACTGCTAAAGAAACCAGTATCGAGGGTGAACTTGGACTCAGGCTTGTATGAAGCAGTCCAAGGGGCAGGAACAAATGAAGAAGAACTGACCCGTTTTGCTAAGATGCTTTCTGATGAAAGGCGGCTGAGGCTTGAGAAGATGCATGAGAGTTGACAATTTTGGCATAGTGCCAAACAAGAAATCAAGACTTAAACTTCACTTCAGCCATGCAATCGGATATTCTTTTATTCTTTCTCTTTTGGTGCAAAACATTTTTCTTTCTTTTATGAGGTGTAACAGCATTCCTAATAGCATTGATCTTTAAATAAGATTTCTAATAATTTGGGACTTTTCCATTTGAAAGGACATAAATAATGAACCTTCTTCACTCACATTATTCCACCTTTTAGCTGGCCACCTTTTAAGATGACTAAGTTGGATTAGTAGACAATGGGCTGATCTAAGGGCCCAGGACAAAAACAAGCACAATCAAACACCAGCCAAAATAGGAACATGACCAAAGATAAAATCTCATTTTTGTTGGGGTTTAGCGCCTGATGAACAGCAATGGGATCAGTCTCGCTAGAGAAGTACCCTGAGCTTTCACCATTTGTTACCAATAATCAGATTGACACAACGGTAACACATCCATTTTTAAACCCTTTGATCCAGAGTTCAAACCACTGCAACCCCTCGTGAAGGAGGGGAGGGGGGAGAAGATAGAGAGATAAAAGAGAAAATTATCTTAGAAGAAAAGAATATATTCTATTCCATCCAAACCCTAGAAACTAGGGTTTAAATACAATCACGAAGTGGGCCAGACCTAGACTCAATAAAAACTCTCATGGACTAACCAAATGAGATTAAACTAATCCATAAGCAAAGAATATGTTCTATTCCATCCAAACCCTAGAAACTAGGGTTTAAATACAACCACGAAGTGGGCCATGCCTAGACTCAACAAAAACTCCCATGGACTAACCAAATGAGATTAAACTAATCCACAAACCTGTGTACATCCGTTACTTGATTTAATCTTAACTGTTGCACCCACACCTAGCTCAATACAAGTTAGCCTTCCTGGGCCTTGATAACATCACACCAACCCAACAATCTCTACCTTGATGCTTTCAAGACCTCAGCACGTCCACCGTGTTGCTTCTGAAATTTTTTTTATTGAAGAAAACTTAGCATATCAAGGATGGAAACATTTACTTAAGACAAACCTTCCCATTTATCCGGATCTTGTCAAAATTTTCTATCATAATATCAATTTTGATACTGATAGAGTATCTTCAAAAGTTAAAGTTGTTAGAATTGATTTTGATGAAGATACTTTGAGAGAGATTTTGAATATTCAAAATACTAGTTTTGGTAAGGACACTCTTGATGACAAAAAGCATAAATTAGAGACTATTCTTGATATTGATGATGCTTCTCATATTGATCGTATCTTTGCTAAAGATTTAAATGCGAAAATGAGGTTACTTCATAGTATTGTTTATCGGTGTCACACTTCTAGAAGTGGTAGTCATGACTATGTGAATGATCAAGATTTGACTATAATGTTTTATGTTGTGACCCAAACTCATTTACACTTATCTAAAAAATGATTTGTGTGATGAGAGAGGTAGTTAGTAGATCTAGAGCTGCCCTACCCTATGGGCTACTTCTTACCCATGTTTTTAATCATTTTGATATTGATGTTATAGGTGAGAATGTCTACAACCTTAACCATACTGATGTCTTCAATGAGCGTATCTTAAACCGTATGGGATTTGCTAATGTAGATGGCCCATGGACAAGGAGCAAAGGAAAAATGCAAAAAATTTATGCACCTATCCATAGGGAGCAATCTACTGTGCCTCAGAAATTTTTGTTGGACCTCAGAGTTACCCTTCAGTTTCTGCTGAACCTCAATCTTATCCTTCTGTTTCTAATGTACCTCAGAATTTTACTTCTATATTTGCTGAACCCCAGAATTATCCTTCTATTGATCATCCTACAAATTATTCTTATATGTTTGCTGAACAAGTTTTTATGCCCATGGACACCAATCCTTCTATCAATGTCAATCCTTCTTTCGTTAATAATCCTATTGCTGATTTAAATCTACCCAATGTTCCACCATCTGCTCAGAATCATTTCTATCCGAGTCATCCTATAGTTACCAAAATGGACCCTGATGATATGGATACTTTGGTTCGTAGGATTTCTGATGTTGTTTCTCTTGGTGGATCTGTGAATAGTTCATCTTTCTTTTCTTCTAAGACTTCTATGGTTTCCCATATATCTTCTATGTATGCTACCTTAAATGACATCAAAGCGAGCTTATATGACTTACAGCATAGTGTGACTATCATAAAAGGAAAAGCATTCAGATATGGTGAGATGATGGACATTGCAAAATTCTTTGCTGAGTTGGCCAAGTTGAGAAATGATATGAATTCTTTGTTGAAAAGTGCTGGCATGGCAAGCAATGAGATTTCTTCCTTTATTTTGCAAATTGAAAAAGCTCAGTCTGCTCTTGACCGTCATACTATGCTCATTGTTGAATGCTACAAAATGCAACAAAAGCTTCAATCTTTCGTTTCTCAGTTGTATCCAGTTGTTGAAGACCTTCTCGTCGATCTGCCCCTCATTTATCTTCATCCCATGGTCGTGGATCTTCTTCTTCTTCTCAATATGAAATCATTGATTGATGTTGTTTCTGGACACCTGCCTATGTTGTTTCTGTTATTCTAGACCTATGTTTCTTCTTATTAATTATGTTTGTATGGATTGTATAATTTATACTTAGTATTGAGGACCAATGTTTTTATTGGCTTCTATATTATTAATGATTGGTTTATATGGTTTGTAAGACTTATATAACTTCATATATACCTGTAAGCTCAGGTGTGGCACATCCAAAGTTCAGGAGAGTCACACAGGTTTGAGAGCTTAGGCTATATAAGTTCTCAGGTTCCTAAGTCATTTGGGTCGGTTTATCACCCAAGAATAGAGAGCATGTGAGTCATGGTTGTACATGGGCTCAGGTTTGAGTGCTTTCTTGCATGGCTTAGAAGGGAGTTTTTTGAGAGAATATTTAATAACCTAATTGTAGGTTATGGAACTGGGTCCATGGGATTCGGCTTAGGTTTCTGGATAGATTTTCATATTTTAGGGAGTTTATTAGGAAGTTAGTTACAGGCTAGTGCGGATAAGTCTTATCATCCAAGATGGATGGATATTTAAGGCTCTCTCTCTGAATGTAATCCAAGATGGATGGATATTTAAGGCTCTCTCTCTGAATGTAACCGGATAGCGCAGAAAAATAAAGGCATTCTCTTTTTCTTCTATATCCATCTATTCTTTTTCTCCTCTATCTTCCCTTACGTGCCTGATCTTGGCGAAAGCTGTGCAACAAGTGGTATCGGAGCTTCAGAGAGGCGCTCGGGATGAGAAAGAAAAGAGAAATCAGACCCAAGATAATTTTCTTACTCTCTCCTCTTTCTCCCCTTGTTTATCCTGTTCACGGTAGGTGCCAAGAAGTTTTTCGTGCGTAAAAAGGGAAGCTTGTGCGTGAGATTTTTCTCACGGAACACGGAAACAGGCTGGTGAAGACTTGTGACGTGACCTATGGGGGCTTATTGATTGGTCAACAAGTCAAACTCTTTAGAGTTTGAAGCAATCCAGGAACTCATGGAAATTCCTTCTGCTCGGCCAAGAAGAAATTCAGAAACTCACGGGAATTCTCCAAGAAGAGGCATTCTATTCCAGCATTAAATCTCGGACGAAGGCTTCCGATATCTCCCAAGAAGGCTTTCCGGCATTGAAGATTAAAATAAATTCTTGGAATAAGCGGACTGTGAAGATTTCCTTCCCTCACATTAATTCCACATTAATTTCATGGCGTGGGGTTTTGGTAAAGCTTTTAGGCTTCGGTGGAGTCAACTTCTTGAAGGGGTTGCAGGAGAGGATTTCAACCAAGATTTCATCTTTAGGTATTTTTCTTAATTCATCTCTATGATTACTGTTTGTGGCCTGATCAACCATGAGTAGTGGAAGCAAAGTTGAGTTTAAAAATTTTAATGAAAATGGAGTTTCTCTATGTGGAAGGTGAGGGTTGAGGATTTACTAGTGCAGAATTTTTTTGATGTTGCTGTGGAATCAAAGCCTGAGGAGATGTCAGAAGGGGATTGGTTGTCTCTTGAGAAGAGGGCATGTGCAGTGATCAGAGGGTGTCTTGCTGATTCAATTTTGTAAAGCGTCCTAGATGAGAAGAAATCGAAGGGTCTTTGGGCCAAGTTGCATTCCTTATATATGAGCAAAAATATGTGGAATAAACTTATGTTAAAGAAACAATTATATAGTCTTCGGATGCAGGAAGACAGGGATATTGTTCATCATATTCAAAAGTATGATAGGATATGCAATGATTTGATGACTCTTGGTGTTAAGATGGAGGAGGAAGATAAATCTCTTCTCTTGTTATGTTCATTGCCTATGTCTTATGATCCTCTTGTTACTACACTGCTTTATAAAAATAAACACTGCTTTATGAAGATATTATGTCTGTGTTGAGATCCAATGAGCAGCGGGAAAAGATAACAGGGAAAGGTGTACCTTAGGAGGGTCTCACGGTAGGAGAGAGAACCGGCAGAGGCAAGGAGGTCAGCAAGCATAGGGGCTGATCCAGGTCCAAGTCAAAGAAAGGCAAAGGCAAGTTCAGGTGTTACAAGTGTAATGGGGTTGGACACATAAAGAGGAATTGTCCTCTTTGGAAGAAACCTCAAGAAGAGAAGAAAGAGAAGGAATCTGTCATTACTGTTAAAGATGTAGGGGTCGAGGAGGACCTCTTGGTGGTTTCAGATACAAACAGAAGTACAACAGATAGTTGGTTACTTGATTCAGCCTGCTCACATTATTATACACCGCATCGGTCCTGGTTTGCAGATTATACTAAAATAGATGTGGGGAATGTGACATTAGGGGATAACCATTCTTGCATGGTAGCAGGAGTTGGCACAGTTAGGATCAGAATGTTTGATTGGGTTGTGAGAACTTTTACTCATGTGAAGCATGTTCCTAACTTGAAGAAGAACCTAGTGTCCTTGGGGTACCTGAAGATGAATGGATTTGGTTTCAGTTGTCGTTCCGAGAATAGTGTACTCAACGTCATGAAAGGTACCATGGTTATGATGAGGGGGAAGAGGCTGAAAAATAATTTGTATTAGCTGGTTGGGTCTGTGATGTGTGGAGGGTCTGAGATAGCAGCAGCAGTGCACAGTCAGCAGGATATGTACCGCATGTGGTACACCGTCTTGGTCACATAGGAGAGCGAGGCATGAGGGTGCTGATGAAGGATAGAAGGATTTCAATTTTGGATGAGGGTGTTGCAGAGGACTATGAGCCATGTCAGACGGGCAAGCAACACAAGGTAAAATTTTCTACCAGTTTAGCGCACAGTACAGGTCCCTTGGAGCTAGTACACAGTGATGTTTGGGGTCCAGCTCCAGTTTTGGGCAGGAATGGGGCCAGATATTTTATGACTCTGATTGATGATTTTTCAAGGAAGTTCTGGGTATATTTCTTGAAGAAAAAGTCAGAGGTCTTCTCCAAATTTTAAGCATGGCAGGCTGAGATAGAGAAGGAGACAGAGAGATATGTAAAGGTGGTGCGGTCTGATAATGGTGAAAATTCACAAGTAAGGAGTTTCTGAAATTTTGCATAGACGAAGGCATCAAAAGGTAATTTTCAGTGGTTAGAACTCCTCAGCAAAATGGAGTGGCTGAGAGAATGAATCGAACTCTCATGGAGAAAGCTAGATGTATGAGATTGCAAGTAGGATTACCTAAAATGTTTTGGGTGGACACAGTTGACACAACAACCTACTTGGTGAACATGTCTCCTCATTTCAAGCTTGATGGGAGGTTACCAGAGGATGTGTGGTCTAGTAGACAGGTGGAGCTTAGCCATATAGGGTTTTTGGATGTACAACATTTGTACATGTGGATGCCAGTCAGCGGACCAAGTTGGACACCAAAGCCCAAAAAATAGTGTTCATTGGATATCCGCGAGAAGTCAAGGGATATAGGCTATGGGATCCCTTGGAGAAGAAGGCCATGATCAGCAGGTATGTGGTTTTCGATGAGAGCTCAGTCCTTAAGAAGCAGGAGGAGGTAAAGGTTCAGCCGGAGGCCCAGTCAGACGCGGGTGGGCAGCAGGAGGCTCAGCAGGACGTAGCTGAGCAACTAATCTCTTATGATATTTTACCTTTTGTAGGATCGCCAAGAGAACATGAGATTCAGGTGGAGATACTCCAGATATGTCTTCACATGCGGGGACTAGCCAGATGCATGCTCACGGCAGAGATGAGCAGAGGGAGGAGTCACATCCTGGGATAGGCATCGGCATTGCACTACATAAGCCAAAGAGGGTCATTCGGCAACCGGAGTGATATAGGTTTGGCAAGACCATATCATATGCATTGGTGGCTACTAGTGAAGGACCAATTACCTATTAGGAGGCAATGAAAAGCCAAGATAGAGATAGATGGGTCCAGGCAATGGCAGAAGAGATGCAGTCCCTGCAGAAGAATCAGACTTAGCGATTGGTGTCACTACCAAATGGAAAGAAGCCCATTGGTTGTAAATGGGTATTTCAGTGCAAAAACGGAGCCACAGAGAAGGAGAAGATCAGGTATAAGGCCAAATTAGTAGCCAAAGGATTTTCTCAGAAAGAAGGCATTGACTATAATGAGGTATTTTCTCCAGTGGTACGACATACATCTGTCAGGATGTTGCTGAGCATTGTAGCAGTGCAGAATTTAGAATTGGAGCAGATGGATGTCAGGACGGCCTTCCTTCATAGGGATTTGGTGGAGGAGCTTTATATGGAACAGCTAGAGGGGTTCAAAGAACCGGGGTCAGAAAGAAAGGTATGTCATTTGCAGAGATCCTTATATGGTTTGAAGCAGTCACCGCATCAGTGGTATCTGCGGTTTGATACTTTTGTGAGGAGCATCGGCATGTCTAGATGTGAGTATGATCCCTGTGTTTATTTTTGGATTTTAGAAGATAATTTCAGATTATACTTGCTTTTGTATGTGGATGATATGTTAATTGCATGCAAGAGTAAAGCTGTTGTGGATGATCTAAAGGTAGCATTGTCAGCTGAGTTTAAAATGAAGGATTTAGGTCCTGCTACATAGATTTTGGGAATGAAAATTTTCAGAAACAGACACAGGAGGTTGCTTCATTTATCTCAGGGGACTTATATCAGGAGGATCTTGGAGAGGTACAGTATGGATAGTGCAAAGCCAGCCGCATTACCATTGGCCGGTCACATTAAGCTTTTCAAGACTATGTCACCAAGTTCTGAGATAGAGGCCGAAGAGATGTCCAGAGTACCTTATGCTTCAGGAGTTGGCAGCCTCATGTATGCTATGGTGTGTTGTAAGCCTGACCTTGCATATGCTGTTAACCAAGTTAGCAGATTCATGGCTAGTCCGGGTAAAGCATATTGGAGAGCTCTGAAAGGGATCTTCAAATATCTTATTGTCACAGTCAGTGTTGGTATATGCTATGGGTATAGTAGCATGAAGGATGGCATTAGACTGACCATGGAGGCTCAGGATCAGGTAACAGGTTTTGTTGATGCTGACTATGGAGGTGATTTAGACACCAGAAGGTCAACGATAGGGTATGTCTTTATGTTGAAAGGTAGTCCAATATCATGGAGGTCAAGTCTGCAGCTAGTGATGGCTTTGTCTACTACAGAGTCAGAGTATATTGGTATTTTAGAGGCTGCAAAGGAGGCTATATGGCTGAAAGGTCTTGCAATAGAGATGGGGATAGCACAAGGGGTGATCATGATATTTTTTGATAGGCAGAGTACTTTATGTTTGGTCCAGAATCCAGTCTATCATGCTAGGACCAAACATATTGACATCAGATACTACAGGATCAGGAAGCTTATGGAGGATGGTGAGTTGGAGCTTGTGAAAGTATTTACCAAAGATAACGCAGTGGATGCACTCACTAAGGTACTACCTCAAGATAGCTTCTTCAGATGTGGAGCACTGATGGGATTGATGGACCAGGTGGAGCTTACTATAACTTTGATGCACCAAGGTGGAGATTGTAAGCTCAGGTGTGGCACATCCAAAGTTCAGGAGAGTCACATAGGTTTGAGAGCTTAGGCTACATAAGGTCATTTGGGTCGGCTTGTGACCCAAGAATAGAGAGCATGTGAGTCATGGGTGTACATGGGCTCGGGTTTGAGTGCTTTTTTGTATGACTTAGAAGGAAGTTTTTGAGAGAATATTTAATAACCTAATTGTAGGTTATGGAACTAGGTCCATGGGGATTGGGCTCAGGTTTCTGGATAGACTTTTATATTTTAGAAAGTTTATTATGGAGTTGGTTATAGGCTGGTGCGGATAAGTCTTATCATCCAAGATGGATGGGTATTTAAGGCTCTCTCTAAATGTAACTGAATAGCAGAGACCTCAGAAAAATAAAGGTATTCTCTTTTTCTTCTATATCTATCTATTCTTCTTCTCCTCTATCTTCCCTAACGCGCCTGATCTCGGCGAAAGCTGCGCAACAAGTACCTTATAATATTTGCTTGATGTTGAAACCTTTATGATTATTCTTATACTGTTCTTACTTGCTAAATTTAATTCATTCCTTGAAGAAAAGACATATAGTGATAGATGCAAACTCTTTCACCTTCTTTTTGATTAATGACAAAAAGGGGGAGAAATAAAAAGCATACACTCCACCACTCTATTATGATTTTGAAGCTTTCATACACTCTATTTTTGTTTTTCATTTTGGAGAAATGGAATGCATACTTTTGAAAATTTCATTGTTTCAAATCCCAAAGGAGAGTTTTGCAAGGTATCTATAGAAAAATATAGCCTAAATATTTAAAAATCAAAGTTTTGGCACACTACACATATATTTCAGCACGTACTGTCTTATGTTTCAAAATTGCAAGGAATACTTCAATTGAATTTAATTGTCTCTTCTTGCATACTTAATGGTTTTGTCATCATCAAAAAGGAAAAGATTATTGACCTCATATTGATTTTGATAAAATATAAAATAATTAAGTATTGTACTAATATCATTTCTATCAAGTTTAATCTATTTTAGGTTACTCATCATGAAATAATACACTTCCTACAACCAAAGATATATTGTGATTCAAAATGAAAGGTATTATAGTTATTGTGTAGTAATCACATTATTCTTCATTGAACTTAAGTTTTCAATCATTGGATATTCTTCATACATTTCATGTTTTATGGTTCATTCAATAAAATAACTTTCAAGTTTAATTATATTTACATTATCTTGAACTGGATTCAATTATCTTAAAAGTTCCTATTTATAACTCTATGATATTTTGAATCATTATTGGATTTTGTTCTTAAACTATCTATCTTCGATTGCCTTCGGATTGGATACCAATTTCTGTTGCCTTCGGTTTTCCTTCGGATTGGATACCAATTTCTGTTGCCTTCGATTTGCCTTTCGGATTGGCTCCCTGATGCTTAGTATGGCTTGCTAATTTGGTAAATTGGTTTTTTGACTTCTGTTTCCTTTCGGATTGGCTTCCCAGTGCTTATTTTGGGATGATAAGTCATATGTTGGAATGCTGATTTATGCTGTTCGGTTATGGCTCCCTGATGCTTATTCTTGTAATGCCAACTTTTTTTTGGCATGCCAATTCCGTTTGGGCTACGGCATGGATTTTTGGCTCTTATTTATTTACTACCGATTGTTGAAGTTAGCATACCAGTTTTGAAACGGCTTCTATTTACACTTCTGTTGAGGGGTAAAACCACTATGCGTCAATAATAGTGTACATGGCTAAGGCTAACCTGATTTTTGCTCACTGTGCGACACCCGCCAGGGATGAGTCAGCCTCGGTAGGTCGGGGCGCCTTAGCCCCTAACCGAGCCAAGGATTCTCAAGGTGTGGACCGTGTTTCACATCCCCAGCCGAGCTACCATCTCTCGGCCCCATCCGAACTTTTTCTCTCGGCCCTAGCCAAGATATCACCTCTCGTTCCCAGCCGAGCTATCGTCTCTCGGCCCCATCGTCTACCGTCTCTTGGCCCCGCCGAGCTACCATCTCTCGGCCCCTCCGACTGACCTATCGTCTACCGTCTCTCAGCCCCGGCCGAGCTATCGTCCCTTGGCTCTAATCGAACCATCCCACCACCCGGCTTTTCAAGCTGGTTCCTCCCTATCACTCGGCCTAGCCCGAGTGATCCCCATACCTCTGCGGAATTGCGGGAAAGCTTAAATCCTTAAGATTCAAAATAGGAATCATATCTGAGAGTAGCCTAGGCCCCTGGGGCCTATGCCCCCACCAAATCTGAGACATCAACAAGCTCTCCCAGCCGTCGATCCTCTAACTAACTAAATACGAATCCTACAGATCTTATAACAAATAGATTCGGATCTCAACGGCTTTTGGACCCACGATGCTCTCAAACAACCAGGTAATCTTCTATAAATACCACAACTTCAGACACCCTCAGGTACGCGATCCCCGTGCGCACACTTGCTCACTGGCTCTCTCTCTCTCTCTCTGCCTTTGCTTCCGCCATTAGCACTCTGCTCGAAGCCTCTGGAGGAACCCTTCGGTGAGAGCATTCTCCTCATTTATGTTGGCTGTCGATCTCCACTGACTTTAGCGTCGGAGGATCTTCCGAGAGGGCACCCCAATGCCTCTCTCGTGAGGATTGTCTTGCAGGTCCGCCCAGGAGGAAGCTTATCTCGAAGCCCCGTCGCGCCCGAGTCGGAGGACGGATTTCAGTAGCAACAGATTGGCGCTAGAGGAAGGGCCCTCAAGTCCCTAAAAACTTGTGATCCAGGAGACAAGGATCTTAGTTTGCAAGAGGATTCCTCCCATGGCCAACCGAAGAAAGTCCACCTCCGAAGTCCGAGATCAGGTCGCCTCTCAAAGGCCTGATCCAGTGAGCAATGTCGCACCGCCACCGCCGCCAGTCGAGACTCCGTCACCGTCGGTGGCCCCGGTGACTCAGGACCAGTTTGCCTTACTGGCCCAGCAGGTGCCCACCAGATTCAGGGGCGCTCCGAAGCCCCCCATCCGGCCGCTCATGCTCCTCACCCTCCTGAGGAGGATGCAGCCCCCGTTCATCCGAATCTCTTCTTCCAGTCCGCACGGGGTTGCGGACCCCCTCGCCATCCCAGGAAGCTGAGCCAGCTCCCCAGCGAGCCCGCGGCAAAGATCTCCCCAGATCTCGCGGGCCCGATCTCTCTCTGGTGTATTCTCGCCATGATTCGACACCGTCTCAGTATCCTCCTCGTCCTGACCCTCTTGCTCTTCCTGACGAGGAGATCCACTGCCAACTCCAAGAAATGCGTCAAGAGCTTGACGCCGCCAAGCAAGCCCATCCGCTTCAGAATAAAGCAGAGCAGGGCGCCCCCTTCTCTAAGAAGATCATGGAGGAAGTGATTCCTTCCCACGTCAAGCTGCCTACCATCGAGCCTTATCATGGCTCCTCTGACCCCGACGATCATCTCAGTAGCTTCCGATCAATAATGATGTTCCATGGAGCATCAGATGCGGTCCTCTGCCGCGCTTTCCCTTCCACCCTCAGGGATCTACCCGAACTGGTTCAATGCTTTGAAACCAGGTTCCGTTAATTCTTTGACAAGCTGAGCCGCCTATTCATCAGCCAGTTCATTAGTAGCCGCCGCCACCGACGAAGATCCACTCCCTCTCCGAAGTTAAGCAGAGAGAGGGGGAGTCCCTGAAGAAGTATCTCGGCCGTTTTAATACGGCCATGCTAGAAGTGGACTACCTTAATCATGAGGTGGCCATGTCCGCCCTAGCGGGCGGAGTATTGAAGGAGAGCAACTTCTACCTGGCGTTGGAGGTCAGTTACCCTCCAAACCTCTCCGACATGATGGCCCTAGCTGACAAATATGCCAGAGTCGAGGAGTCGCGGAGAGCCGTCTGAGCCGAGCTAACGAAGAAGGAGCCCAAGGGCTCCGATAAGCACCGACCTGCCTCCGGCCAAGTCCGCCTCGCCGCCAGAGGATTCCCTAGCCACCGCCGAGGAACCCT
The DNA here is from genome assembly GCA_900491605.1 of Calamus simplicifolius. Lineage (NCBI taxonomy): Eukaryota > Viridiplantae > Streptophyta > Magnoliopsida > Arecales > Arecaceae > Calamus > Calamus simplicifolius. Next base: position 25,185 of record UESW01002376.1, on the reverse strand, counting down.
CTCGGAGCCCCTAGGAGGTTCCACCGGTTCACTCCGCTCACTGCCCCAAGAGCGAGATCCTCATGGAGATTGAGCGCCAGCTCCCTCGACCTCCTTCTCTCCGAGGGAATGCTGCTCGGAGAGATCCCGCCAAATATTGCCGCTACCACCATGACCATGGCCACGACACCGAAGAGTGCTGGCAACTTAAGAATGAGATTGAAAGGCTCATCCAGCGGGGTAGACTGGATCGGTTCAGAGGAGCCCCCATGCCAAGGAACGGGGCGATCGCCGGCCTGAGCCCAGCAGCAACCTCCTCCCCCTCCAAATCCTCCAGTTGCTGGCCACATTAATGCGATTGAGGCGGTCGTGGTCCTTCAGGCAGGAGGACGATGGAGAAGGTCCGGCCGAAGAAGGCACGCCCCGACGAGCTTTCTTTCTCTAATGATGACTTCCAAGGGATACAGTTCCCATATGATGATGCATTAGTTGTATCTCTAAATTTGAACAACTATGATGTAAGCCGGATTCTCATTGATAGTGGAAGCTCCATCAATGTTTTGTACCTTGATGTGTTTGTGAAGATGAAGCTTCTTATAGAGAATCTCCGAGCCGTGGACTCCACCCTAATGGGGTTCACCGGCGATGTTGTTGTCCCGGAGGGATCGTCACCTTGACGGTCCGTGCGGGGACCTGGCCCCGCGTGGCCACTGTGTATGCAGATTTTCTGGTGACCAAGCTTCGGTCGCCCTACAACACTATCCTGGGAAGACCCAGCCTAATGTCTCTCAGAGCCGCCGTCTCCATCCCGCATCTTGTTATGAAGTTCCTACCGAGCGAGGGGTAGGTGAAGTTCGGGGAAGCCAAGTAATAGCTCGGCAGTGTTTCGTCACAGCCTGCAATCCAGACTGCTCGAGGTTGATGGACTAGACGCTCAGAAGGATTTCCCGAGCAGCGAGGAAACCAGCCAAAGAGCTGGAGGAAGTGCCCTTGGACGAAGCTCGGCCTGACCAAACCATAAGGATCGGATCGTTGCTGAAGGGGGAGATTCGGCTAGAGCTGATCAATTTTCTTCGAAGGAATGCTGATGTCTTCACCTGGTCAGCCTCAGACATGCCTGGGATCAGTCCAGATATCCTTTCCATCGTCTTATGTGGACGAGATGTCCCGACCTGTGAAGCAGAAGAAGAGAAGCTTCACCCCTGACCAACAGAGAGCAATTGAAGAAGAGGTGAACAAACTCATTAAGGCGAACTTCATTCGGGAGGTAAATTATCCGAGCTGGCTATCCAATGTCGTCATGGTGAAAAAGTCAAATGGCAAGTGGAGAATCTGCATCGACTTCACGACCTTAATAAAGCATGCCCGAAAGACAGTTTCCCTCTCCCCCGGATCGACCAGCTCGTGGATGCCACCTCTGACCATCAGATGCTGACCTTCATGGACGCCTACTCAGGCTATAACCAAATTTGATGGCACCCAAAATGAAGAAAAAACATCCTTCATAACCGACGAGGTACTATTGCTACCGAGTCATGCCGTTTGGTCTAAAGAATGCGGGCGCCACCTACCAAAGGCTAGTAAACAAGGTTTCAAGGAGCAGATCGTCGGAACATGGAAGTATACATTGATGACATGTGGTTAAAAGCAAAAAGCTTCCCAGCATATTGAAGACCTCTCAGAAAGCTTTGCGACACTCCAAAAGTATCGGATGAAGCTCAATCCAGCAAAGTGTGCTTTCGGCGTCACCTCAGGAAAATTTTGGGCTTTATGGTTTCTCAGCTAGGCATCGAAGCCAACCCACAGAAGATTCAAGCCCTTCAGCAAATGGCGCCACCTTCGTCTGTCAAAGAAGTCCAGTGCCTGACGGGGAGGATTGCAGCCCTCAACCGCTTTGTGGCTCGATCGGCCGAGAGGAGCCTCCCTTTCTTCAAAGCTCTCCATCCGCCAAGAACTTTCAATGGACTCCTGAGTGCCAAAATCATTCGAAGACCTCAAGAAGTATCTCGGCTCTCGCCTCTCCTCAGTAGCCCAATCCGGAAGAAATGATGTTTCTATATCTGGTAGTTTCGAAGGCGTAATTAGCTCAGTTTTGGTCAGAGAAGAGAAGAAGACTCAAAAGCCGATCTACTATGTCAGCAAACTGCTCCGGACGCCAAAACGAGATACACCGATCGAAAAGCTGGTGTTGACCCTAATAACGTCGGTTCGGAGGTTGCGACCATATTTTCAGGTGCATTCTGTGACGGTCCTCACCGACTAGCCAATCAAGGCGGTGGTCCACCGCCCGGAGACATCAGGAAGAATGGCAAAATGGGCCATTGAATTGAGCGAGCATGACATCCGGTATCAGCCTTGCCCTGCCGTAAAAGCGCAAGTCCTAGCCGACTTCTTTCTTGAATGCACTATCCCAGAAGATGGCTCCACCCCGGACTCCTCCGAACATCCAAGACCAAACGCCCTGTGGTCTGCTCCACATCGACGGATCCTCCAATGCCAATGGCTCCGGTGCTGGTCTAGTCCTCACCAGCCCAGAGGGGATAACCTTTGAGTACGGCGTTCGATTCTCCTTCCCAGCCTCCAACAACGAAGCTAAATATGAAGCTCTGCTCGCCGGACTCCGAATCGCCCGTGACCTGAAAGTGAAGAAATTGAATGCCTTTACCGACTCTTAGTTGGTAGCCAGTCATGTGCGGGGCGAGTTCAAGGCCAAAGAGCCAAACATGATTCGGTATCTCCAAGAGGTGCAGAACTTACTCTCTTACTTCACCGAATTCGAAGTTATCCAATTCCCAGATCGAAAAATGCTCGTGCCGATCTATTATCCCGGCTAGCAACTGCGGAGTCGATGGACTCCGAGTGGAAGTTCCCCTTGAAATTCTGGAAAAGCCCAGCATCGCGGAGGCAACCAAGTGATGCAGATTGAGGTCGAACCATCCTGGTTTGACCCTATATTGAAGTATCTTAAAGAAGGGTCGCTCCCGCCGACCGTAGGGAAGCAAGAAAGTTGAAGTTGCAAGCTACCCACTATGTGCTAATCGACGACCAGCTCTATAAGCGGTCCTTCTCCATGCCTTCTCAGATGCCTCCACCATCTGAGGCTGACTATGCACTTCGGGAGGTTCATGAAGGAATTTGTGGCAGTCATCTAGGAAGTTGATCTCTATTCCACAAGGTGCTTCACCAGGGATATTACTGGCCAACCATGCAAAAGGATGCCGACGATCTCATCCGAGCCTGTGACCCCTGCCAGAGGCACTCCAACATTCAGAGGCTCCCCTCTACCAGTCTGATCCCCATTTCCTCCGCTTGGCCCTTTGCTAAGTGGGGATGGATATTCTTGGCCCTTTTCCCTCGCCACCGGACAGAGAAGTTTTTATTCGTCGCCATTGATTACTTCACCAAATGGGTCGAGGTTAAGGCAGTCGCCCAAATCACCGAAGCTCGGGCCAGGGATTTCGTGTGGAAATCCATCATCTGTCGCTTCGGCCTCCCTCATACCATCATCACTGACAACGGCAAGCAGTTCAATAATCCCAAGTTCCGGGAGTTCTGCGAAGATCACGGCATTAGCCATCGCTTCACCTCAGTAGGGCATCCGCAAGCCAACGGAGAAGCCGAGGTAACAAATCGAACCCTACTTCAAGGGATTAAAGCTCGGCTCGCCAGAGCCCGAGGCAGATGGGCAGATGAACTTCACCATGTTCTATGGGCCTACCGCACCACCCGGAGGATCCCCACTGGCGAGACCCCATTCCGGATGGCTTTTGGCATAGAAGTTGTCATCCCAGTGGAGATAGGTCTTCCCTCTCCTCGAGTTGAAAGCTACTCAGAAGAAGCCAACGACGAGCAGCTCCGCACAATCTCGACTTGGTAGAAGAGGTCAGGGAAAAAGCTCGAATCAGAATGGCCGCGTACCAGCAGAGAGTGGCCCGTTATCACGCCTCCAGAGTCAAAGGGAAATCCTTCTCACCTGGCGATCTCGTGCTTCGGAAAGCATCCATCTCCAAGCAGCTGGAGCAAGGAAAGCTCTCGCCGAACTGGGAAGGCCCTACCAAGTAGCGGAAGTCATCGGACCTGGCACCTACAAGCTCCAAGATCTAAGTGGGAAATCCATTCCCCGGATGTCAAACTTGGACAATCTCCGCGTATACTATCAGTAGGGTACACCTCTTTGACCTGCCCCGTTTATAACTCTGGCATCTTATTCCTGTTATTTACGACATGGTCGATCTTTGGAAAAATTGCGATGAGAAGTGGATACCTCTAGCTCACTATCGGCACAACCGAGCCATTTCCCCGAGCTTTGAATTGAATCTCGAACCTCGGCTAAGTCGAGTCCCACTTGGTAAAAGCTCGGTATGACCGAGCGCTCCCAGCATGGTCGAGAACCGAAATGCCCAAGACTTAGCTCGGATTCGGACAGCTTACAAGCCCCGGCCACCTAAGTATTCTCCTAAACTATGTTCAGATTCGGGCCGCTTACAAGCCCCGGCCGACCTAAGTATTCTCCTAAACTATGTTCGGATTTGGGCCACTTACAAGCCCCAGCCGACCTAAACGTTCTTCTAAACTTAGCTCGGATTCGGACAGCTTACAAGCCCCGGTCGACCTAAGTATTCTCCTAAACTATGTTCGGATTTGGGCAGCTTACAAGCCCCGGCCGACCTAAACGTTCTTCTAAACTTAGCTCGGATTCGAGCAACTTATAAGCCCCGGCCGACCTGAGTATTCTCCTAAACTATGTTCGGATTCGGGCCGCTTACAAGCCCGGCCGACCTAAACGTTCTTCTAAACTTAGCTCAGATTCGGGCAGCTTACAAGCCCCAGCCGACCTAAGTATTCTCCTAAACTATGTTCGGATTCGGGCCGCTTACAAGCCCGGCCGACCTAAACATTCTTCTAAACTTAGCTCGGATTCGGGCAGCTTACAAGCCCCGGTCAACCTAAGTATTCTCCTAAACTATGTTCGGATTCGGGCCGCTTACAAGCCCCCCCGTCGACCTAAATGTTCTTCTAAACTTAGCTTAGATTCGGACAGCTTACAAGCCCCAGCCGACCTAAGTATTCTCCTAAACTATGTTCGGATTCGGGCCGCTCACAGCCCCGGCCAACCTAAACGTTCTTCTAAACTTAGCTCGGATTCGGGCAGCTTACAGCCTTGGCCGACCTAAGCACTCTCCTAAACTATGTTCGGATTCGGGCCGCTTACAAGCTCCGGCCGACCTAAACGTTCTTCTAAACTTAGTTCGGATTCGGGCAGCTTACAAGCCCCGGTCGACCTAAGTATTCTCCTAAACTATGTTCGGATTCGGGCTGCTTACAAGCCCCAGCTGACCTAGTTGGTCTCCAAAATGCAAAACGTTGTTCGACAGGGACAAACATCTTGGGGATGGCAGCGAAAACAAAAGTTGCCAAAAAACCCCCCTTTCTGCTTATCATAGAGAAAACGACAAAAAGGAAAAGAAAAGATAAAAATAGCCTTCACAGAGGCTTCACATCTTTTCTGGGAGCCGCCGAACTCTCCCCACGCTGAACTAACTCAGCAATCTTTTGGCGAAGGGATGCTATTTCTCCTTCTTGCTGGCTGATAACACAGCGGAGGGACTCGACCTCCCTCGTTGAGACGTCTAGATATCGCTCGGCCGCCCTTTGTAGCTGCTCATGGCTCGCAAACGCCGACGCCAAGGCCACTCCATCAACGGTCACTGCGATGCGACTCTCCCGGGAGTCCCTGCGGCCGTCGGCGCCTCCGTTCGGCCCTTGAGTTGATCGTCTTTCACCGCCGGAGGCCATATCCACACTCAAGAGCTGCTAGGAAACTGGCTGAAAGGATGACTGGCACAGGCATCCCTCTGGTCCATATTTAAACCACTCTTGGTGAGTGTTTCGATCGGTCGAGTCATTAATCTCGACCTATGGAAACTCAGCACGCGTCACCACTCCGGTGGGCGCTTGCGGGAGGCGAGGGGTCGCGCCCCCTCCCGAGGAGGATCGTTTAGCATCTCGCCCGAGGTGCCCGGAACTGCCTCCATAAACGCCGTAAAAATCAGGATTTGCTACGTGGTGATTCCCTAACCGTCGCCCCAAAGAAGCCTTACCCACGAAGGCACGGCAGCCGCGCGGCACTAAATAGGGCATCATTGCGCAGGTTGTCTAATCCAGATCCTTCGGTTCAAATCATGCCACCTGGACTTATACTCCCTATGCCTAAACCTACGCTTCGAACTAGGGAGTGGGGGGTGTATTGAGGGGTAAAACGACTATGCATCAATAATCGTGTATGTGGCTAAGGCTAGCCCTAATTTTTGCTCGCTGTGCGATACCCGCCAGGGATGAGTCAGCCTCGGTAGGTCGGGGTGCCTTAGCTCCTCATCGAGCCAAGGATTCTCAAGGCGCGGACCGCGTTTCACACCTCCAACCGAGCTACCATCTCTCGGCCCCATCCGAGCTTTTGTCTCTCGGCCCTAGCCGAGCTATCACCTCTCGGTCCCAGCCGAGCTATCGTCTCTCAGCCCCATCGTCTACCGTCTCTTGGCCCCGGTCGAGCTACCATCTCTCAGCCCCTCCGGCTGACCTATCGTCTACCGTCTCTCAGCCCGGCCAAGCTGTCGTCCCTTGGCTCTAACCGAACCATCCACCACCCGGCTTTTCTAGCTGGTTCATCCCTATCACTCGGCCTAGCCCGAGTGATCCCCATACCTCTGCGAATCTGGCGCGGGAAAGCTTAAATCCTTAAGATTCAAAACAGGAATCAATCTGACAGTGGCCTAGGCCCCCACCAAATCTCAAGACATCAACAAGCTCTCCCAGCCATCGATCCTCTAACTAACCAGATACGAATCCTACTGATCTTATAACAAACAGATTCGGATCTCAACGGCTTTGGACCCACGATGCTCCCAAACAACCAGGTGATCTTCTATAAATACCACAGCTTCATACCCTCTCAGGTACACGATCCCCCATGCGCACATTTGTTCACTGGCTCTCTCTCTGCCTTTGCTTCCGCCATTAGCGCTCTGCTCGGAGCCTCTGGAGGAACTCTTCGAAGAGAGTCTTCTCATCATTTCTGTTGGCTTTCGATCTCCACTGACTTGAGCGTTGGAGGGTCTTCCGCCAAGGGCCATCCCAACGCCTCTCGTGTGAGGACTGTCTTGAAGGTCCGCCCAAGAGGAAGCCCGTCTCGAAGCCCCGTCGCGCCCGAATCGGAGGATGGATTTCAGCAGCAGACTTCTTTGAAGTTTCTTGTTTCAAACTATTAGTGACTACTTAATGACGATATTTGCATCACTAATTTTGTTCGTCGCTAATCCATCATTAATTTTTCGCTAAATCTTTGCTAATTCATCGTTATTTTGTCGCTAATCTTTTTGTATCAGTCACTATTTAATATTTTACAGCGTCGCTGATGAGTGTCATTAAAACAAATATTCTTATAATGTACGGTTATGATAAGACCAGCTCCATGAATGGCCGGTTCATTATGCTAACAAGTAACGGCTACCCTTTAATATTGGAGGCCTCGTCCCTTGAGTTGTTTATACGATTTTTTTAACTTTCTTGTATCATTTTGTGGTGAAATTACACTTAGTTTATAATAATAATGCAGATTAGCTCCATGCAATCAGATCAAATAAGGTTAAAGAAATCATTCAAAGACCATAATGTTAGATTTTTTAATCCAATATTAGGCTTATATATGAAATAATTATGTGTTGCAGACTGTCAAATAAGGTTAAGCCCAATTAAAAGTGATCAACTAAGGTTTCAGTGATTTGGGCTTTAATGTATCTGATTAGGTGTGACCCTTTAATTTGTAGAGACCTAAGGAATTATTTCTATTTTTATGATGTGTTAAAATAGAAATACCAAAAGATAATGATGAAATTATCTATATATAGCGGTTATGGTCTTTGGATCGCACGCACGACCTTCTTCTCTGAATCCCATCATCATTAGAGAAAATTCTAAAGGGCTCTCTGGGAGTACGTGTTGATCTGAAAGGCCAACCGCAGGGCTCTGAAGAGCAATCAAGCAATATGGATTCAGGTATGCTTCCATTTATCGATTATGGATTCTTGATGATTAAACATGAATGATTCTTGGTGATGGTTTTCACCAAACGTTGGATCTAATTTCCAACAATTAGTAAAAGAGCCCTATTCATGTTGAATCGTTGAGAAATTTTTTTTGGTTATATGGATTGATATTCGTATTTCTGCATATGACTTCTTTGGTTTTATTCAGCAACTGTGAGACAAGCATTCATTAGTTTACATTGATGCCAATGATATTTGTAATATCTGTAAATCTAGATTTTTAAATAAAGTGCATCAAAATAATTATGAATTTCGATGTCGAGAGATTTGTTGCATCGTAAGTCTCACGCGGTCCTCTTCGTTTTAAGAGACAGATCAAATAACTTTTATGTGATAAGATAAAGTTAAAATTTGATAAAATTAAATTTATATTTAATTTTAAATAAAAAATTCATCGGCAATGCATTCAATTCATTGGAATTTTTTTTCTCCTAATTTTTTTTTTTCGAACGCTTTGCCTTTGTTGGGAATAAGGTTGTTTTTTTTATTATGCAATTAAATTTTTTTTAGGTTTTCCCTTGGCTTTGAGTTCCATGATTTTCATGGGAATAGCAGAGAAAAGGGGCGCATGGAGTTGCAATCTTGGAATTCCACTGCCGTTTGGCCATTTTTTTAAAACCAAATCCTTATTGGGATATTGCCTAAGTGAAGTTTTCCACAAAAGACCGTCGAGATAATGTTGAGTTCCATTTTTTTTGCTGGAGAGGAATCTCCATTGGGATTCAGAAAGGATTCGATCAAGATGTTAATGGTGGCATGGCGTGATTCGGAAATTCCATGGGGGCGTTGGGATATAGCAACCCTTCGAGTTGCATGTTTTTGTGAATAAAACCAACGTGCTAATCTATTTCCATTTTTGTTCGAAAAAATCGGATGGAAATCTGGTTGAAAATCTAGAAAATCTTTCTAAAAAATCTGGTGGTTAGGATATCTCGGATAAAGGAAATATAGAGAAAATCATGGGAATAACAAACTTGCGTGGAGTTATGTGAAGGGTTAAGATTACAATTAACTGCTTTATGGCCTCTCGCAACTTTTTCGAGCTTTCGCGCCTCTCAGGAACTGCTAGTAGGAATTTTTTTTTATTGAGATACCTTGTCTCCACCGTTCCGTGGGTCTCCAGACTCCAAGGGGAGTTAGGTATGGCACCAAAGGGGAGCATTTAATGCATAGAATCTTATTAAATGCATGGCATTTAATGCATAGAAGGGATAACATTTATGAATAATTAATACATAAATTTTGGACCAATTCATGTCTTTGGCAATATTTTTGGGCTTTCATTAAAATTATTATTTTTAATTTTGTAAGTATGAGCAACCTCCTTCCGTATGGTTTAATTGGTTCCATAAAGTAAAGCTTTATCTATTAGGATAAATTATTTTTCTGTTATAAAGATTGAGTTGGAACCACAAATTAATATATCCTTATTTTTTTTAAGAGGTTCAATCAAATTTAAATTAATGGTATTTTTTATGCCTAATAAATTTGTCCATCGTTCGAAATTGATCTAATTGAAAAAAGATATCACCAAAGTAACCTCTTTTGTGTAGATGGTTCATGAAGGATGTTGGATGTTGTGTATGTGTATATTTCATGCGGGTATTAATTGGCCCAAAGGAAGGTTAATGCCTGGCCGAACTATACATATGTGTGATGGTAAACACGTAACGATTATAAGGATTTACATGTGAGTAATAAGTCGATCCAAAGATAGATTTATTATTTGATATGCATTATTATTAGTGTTTGGTCATTACAACAAGAGTACCACTAGCCGTTAATATTACCATCCAAAGACTTGATATTAATGTTGCACTAGGTATCTTGAGATGTGATTTACCATTAATTTGAATTTATTAATATTTGGTGTTAATTATTTACATGAGCATGTTATTTATGTATTGCTCTAATGTTGCTAATATTTCTGCTAACCTCAATTCAATGCCAGTCCTTCAAGGGCAAGGATAAAGGCAAGAAAATTAAGAATAAGGCTGCTAAGGGTATAGAAGAAACAAAATCAAGATAAGGACAGTTGTTTCTTCTGCAAAAAGCCTGGACATATTAAGAAGGAATGTCCAAGTATCATGCATGGCATAAAAAGAAATGTACTTTTCTTAATATGGTTTGTTCTAAAGTGAATATAGCTTTAGTACCTAGAAACACTTGGTGGTTAGATTCTGGTGCTACTACTAACATCAATGTTTCAATGGAGAGTTACCTAAGTTACCGAAGGCCAACTGATGCTAAAAGATGCATTTATACGGGAGATGACAAGTTGGTAGATGTGGAGGCAATTGGGCATTTTAGATTGTTATTAAGTTCTGGTTATTATTTGGATTTGAAAGACACTTTTGTAGTACCGTCATTTAGACGGAATTTGGTTTCTATTTCAGCTTTGGACAAATTAGGATATTGTTGTTCATTTGGAAATAGTCAGTTTAGTCTTTCATTAAATTAAAATATTATTGGAACTGGTTCTCTTATGATGTATGACAATCTATATTTGTTTGATTTTGTTGCTTCTTATAATGAAACCCTGAATATGGAATCAAGAGATACTAAGCGTAAAATTTGCAATAAAAATTAGGAACATTATGGCATAAGCGATTAGGTCACATCTCTAGAAATAGAGTTGAACGACTTGTGTCAGATAGAATTTTGGATTTTCTTGGTTTTACAGACTTTAATGTCTGTGTTGATTGCATTAAGGGCAAACAGACCAAAACAAAGAAATTGGGTGCATATAGAACTATGGAAGTCTTAGAGTTGATACATACGGACATTTATGGACCATTTCCTACCTTTTGGAATGGTCAACAATATTTTGTATCATTTATAGATGATTATTCAAGATACATACCTATTTCTTATTCATGAAAAGTCCCAAGTTTTGGACGTGTTCAAATCATTTAAAGCTGAAGTTGAGCTTCAGCTCAACAAAAGGATTAAAGGAGTCAGATCTGACCGTGGTGGTGAATATTACGGTAGATATATGGATCAGGTGAACAACGTCCAGGACCATTTGCCAGATACCTAGAGAGTATGGAATTGTCCCACAATACACCATGCCAGTGTCACCTAGCATGAATGTGTAGCTGAAAGACGAAACATGACTCTTAAGGATATGGTAAGAGTATGATTTGTCATTCTACCTTACCAAAGTCACTATGGACAGAGGCACTAAAGACAACAGCCTACATTCTGAATAGAGTACCAACTAAAGCAGCTGTCAAAATACCTTATGAGCTTTGGATAGGACGAAGCTAGTCTAAAGCATTTTCATGTTTGGGGATGTCCAGCTAAGGCAAGGCCTTATAGGCATATGAAAAGAAATTGGACTCTAGGACAGTGAGTAGCTATTTTGTTAGGTATTCTGAGCGATCTAGGGGTTACAGTTTTATGATCCAAATCAAGGATAATTTTTGAGACGGGAACTACAACGTTCTTTGAGGATATTGAGTTTGGGAGGAGAAATAAAGTTAGAGACTTTGTCTTTGAGGAGGAATTGGAACCTACTACTCTTGTTGAAGAGCAGCTAGTTCCTATTCCTATAATTGCTTTTGATAATGATCAAGTTGCAATTCCAGATAACAAGAAATTGTTGTTCAACCCTCAGAGGTACAAACTCAACAACCTCAAGAACAAGTGCATCAAGAACAAGTGCCTTTGCGGCGATCCACTAGAGAAAGGAAGAATGCTATTCATATGATTATATAGTGTTTCTTCATGAACATGAGGAAAATAATGGCATGATGGAAGATGATCCTCTCAACTTTCTTCAAGCCATACAAGGTTCCAATTCAGAAAAGTGGATTGAAGCAATGAAAGAAGAGTATAAGTCTATGCAAGACAATAAAGTTTGGGAACTTGTCCCATTACCAGAAGGTATGAAACCCATTTTGCAAATGGATTTTTAAGACCAAACAGGATTCAAAGGGTAATGTGGAAAGGTATAAAGCTCGTCTTGTGGCTAAAGGCTATACTCAAAAGGAAGGGATTGACTTTAAAGAGACCTTCTCTCCAGTTTCATCGAAGGACTCTTTTAGGATAATCATGGCTCTTGTTGCATAGTATGATATGGAACTCCATCAAATGGATGTCAAGACGGTGTTTCTCAATAGAGACATTGATGAGACAATTTATATGGTGCAACCAGAAAACTTTGTCTAGGAGATCCAAAGAAAATGTTTGCAAATTGACAAAATCCATTTATGGGTTAAAGCAAGCTTCTCGTCAATGGTACCACAAATTTCATCAAGTAATTCTCTCATTTAATTTTGAAGTGAATGCAGTTGATGATTGTGTGTATCACAAGTTCAGTGGGAGTAAATATATTTTTTTGGTTTTGTATGTGGATGACATTTTGCTTGCCACAAATGATATAGGCATGTTGCACGAAACCAAAGATTTCTATCAAGCAATTTTCAAATGAAAGATCTTGGTGATGCCTCCTTTGTATTGGGAATTCAGATACATCGAGATCGTTCTCAGGGTATCCTTGGATTATCACAAAGGAGCTATATCGATAAAGTACTTAAGAGATTTGGCATACAAAATTGCAAACCAGGTGATACCCCTGTCGCTAAAGGAGATAAATTCAGTATTAATCAGTGCCCAAAAGGAAACCTTGAAGTTGAAGAGATGCAGAAGATTCCTTATGCTTCGGTTGTAGGGAGTCTAATGTATGCTCAAGTTTGTACGCATCGGATATTGCGTACATTGTTGGAGTGTTAGGCAGATATTTAAGCAACCCAGGTATGGATCATTGGAAAGCAGCAAAAGGGTTATGAGATATCTGAAAAGAACAAAAGATTACATGCTCACATATAGGAGATCAGATCATTTTGAGATCATTGGGTATTCTGACTTGACTTTGCGGATGCCAAGAAGTAAAAAATCCACTTCGGGCTATATATATCTGTTAGGTGGTAGGGCTATTTTTGAAGAAGTGCAAAACAGACACTCATAGCTTCTTCTACCATGGTAGCAAAATTTATAGCATGTTATGAGGCATCTAATCATGGGATATGGCTGAAAAATTTTATCACTGGGCTGCGCATATTGGAAGGAATTGAAAGACCACTAAAGTTATTTGTGATAACAAGTCAGCCGTATTGTATTTCAACAACAATAGGAGCTCGATCAAGTCAAAGCATATTGACATCAAGTTCCTGATTGTAAAAAAAGTACATAGTGGTCAGATTTCTATAGAGCATATAGGGACAAACTTCATTGTTGCAGATCCCCTTACAAAGGGTGTACCGCCCAAGGTCTTTCATGAGCATACTGCTCACATGGGCGTTATAGAGCATGACGATGCTTAGATTCAATGGGAGTTTTATTGCTTCTATTTTATGCTTTATGTTTGGTTTGAACACACTTATGTGTTTAGATATTTTCTGATCAGAAATAAAGTATTTCATTCAGTTCAGTACACTCTGTACAATTATGCTAAAGTTTTGATCTCACTCAAGTTTAAGAATGACCATTGGAAATAGGCATGTTAAGATCACATTTATGTAATTTCATCTACACATCCACATCATGATCCATGTCATTCAGTTGTATCACATACGTGACCATTGATGGGTCGAGTTATGATAGATATAACAAAGGCCGCTTTGATCCTATTGGTATGGTTGATGGACCGGATTGGTATAGATACATTTCAGTAATGACAGTAAAATTGAGCTCATTTGGTTATTTTTGCAACATAATTATAAGGTT
>UESW01002376.1:0-10200 GCA_900491605.1 Calamus simplicifolius | reverse complement strand
AGTAAATTTTATTTTCTCTCCTATTTTTTATTTTTCTTCCTTCGTAATTTTCTTTTTATCCAAATACAAGCTAAAAGTCCACGATCCCAACTCAAGAACCGCGCCGATCTTAATCAGATCTTGGTAGGATTAAGATCGGGTGGTTCTTGAGTTGGATCGCGGAGTTTTAAGACCTTGCGTGTGAGAGAGAAGAGACCGTGTCCGTCAACCCTCAAGCGCGGCACCCTGAACTGGTGGACGAGCTAAGACTTGTTCATCGGCGTTGAAGCTGCCATCCCATTGCAGCGTTCCTCAAGAATAGAAGCAGAAAGAGGAATGGTAGCATCGGAAGAAAGCGTCCAGTAGTATTGGAACCACAATTGCTTGACCGTTTCTATATTTCTTTAACCATTTACATTTGCTGTTCAAACAAGAAACACGCGAGGAGAAGCCATGCATTAATGAGATTTTTCTTATGCAATATGGTCTTTGAATATGATTTATTTAACCGTATTTTGATCTGACCACATGGAAACTAATCTTCAATATTATAAACTAAGTGGAATATATTTCATCAGAAATGATATAAGAAAGTGTTGGGGATAGAATCGTCATTGCATTGATAATCGTGCAAGGGGACTAAGACCGACCCCATCCCTCCGCCCGCCACGATATGTCCCCGAGGAATAAGCTAAGCTGATGGGGTCCGTCGGGTCACGCGACCCCCCGAGCTTCCATAGCTCGGCTCTCTCCGAGCCTCCCATGATTCGGCTTCCTCCGAGCTTCCATAGCTCGGCTTCCTCCGGGCTTCCATAGCTCGGCTCTCTCTGAGCCTCCCATGGTTCGGCTTCACCCAAGCTTCCATAGCTCGGCTCTCTCCGAGCTTCCATAGCTTGGCTCTCTCCGAGCCTCCCATGGTTCGGCTTCCCCCGAGCTCCCATAGCTCGGCTCTCTCCGAGCCTCCCATGGTTCGGCTTCCCCCGAGCTTCCATAGCTCGGCTCTCTCCGAGCTTCCATAGCTCGGCTCTCTCCGAGCCTCCCATGGTTTGGCTTCCCCCGAGCTCCCATAGCTCGGCTCTCTCCGGGCTTTCCATAGCTCGGCTCTCTCCGAGCCTCCCATGGTTCGGCTTCCCCGAGCTCCCATAGCTCGGCTCTCTCCGGGCTTCCATAGCTCGGCTCTCCGAGCCTCCCATGGTTCGGCTTCCCCGAGCCTCCCATGGTTCGGCTCTCTCCGGGCTGCCATAGCTCGGCTCTCTCGGGCTTCCATAGCTCGGCTCTCTCCGAGCTCCCATACCTCGGCTTCCCCCGAGCTTCCATAGCTCGGCTCTCTCTGGGCTCCCATAGCTCGGCCTCCCTGAGTGATCCACGATCCGATATTCACCTCCGCGGAACCCGGCGCAGGAGAGCCTATACCCATCGTAACAGAATCCCGGCAAGAATTATGTTGAAGAGTGGCCTTGGACCTAATACAGCTACCTGGGACCTACGCATCTACCATATCTCATGCCGTCAAGGAGCTCTCCTAGCCGTCGATCCCTTAACAAACAAGATACGGATCCCAACGGCCCCACAACGGCCTGATTCGATCCATCTCCATATCCTAACAACCTTCGAACCTTCCAGAAGGCGCTAAAGATCCAGGTGACAGCCTATAAATACGACACTCCCAGATTCTCTCAGGTATGCGCTCGCTGCCCTTAGCTCACTCTCACTCTCTCTCTTACTCTTCCCCGCTGCTCGTCGGTGCTCCCCTAGAGCTCCCGATCGGCTGCCCCTGGAGAGACTCCCCGGAGAGATCCACCTTCCCATTTTCTGTTGATCACCGATCCCTCCACTGACTTGAGCGTCAGAGGGTCTTCCACGGAGGGCCACCCCCAACGCCTCTCGCGCGAGGACTTCTGTGCAGGTCCGCCCCAGGAGGAAGCCCAGACCAGGAGATCGACCGTGCCTGAGTCGGAGGACGGATCCCGGCGGCAATAGATTGGCGCTAGAGGAAGGGCCTCAAGTCCAGTTAAAACTTGAAGAAAGAAGATAAGGATCTCGATCTGGAGTAGAACCTCTCCAATGGCTAATCGGAGAAGAGCAAATCTGAAGCCCAAGACTAGGTCGCCTCCCAGAGACCTGATCCGGTGAGCAGTGTGGCGCCGCAGCCTCCACCAATTGAAACCCCATCACCGCCAGCCATCCCGGTGACCCAAGACCAGTTCACCACGCTGGTCCAGCAAGTCCAGGCCCTGACCCACCTGGTTCAGGTGTTTCGCAGCTCCTCCCGCTCCGCACCTTCATAAGTAGGCTGCAACTCCTTCCTCTCCGGCGACCTCCTCCTCCGGTCCACATGAAGCCATGGACCCTCCGCATCGACCCAGAGGGGACAAACCAGTCCCGCGAGGCGGCTACGATAGGGATCCTACCAAATCTCAGCGAGCCCAGACCCTCTCCCCGGTGTCCTCCCACCATGATTCTACGCCATCCCTGCGCTCTCCTCGCCCAGCTCCTCCTCTTACTGCTGAAGAGGAGATCCGTCGATAGATCCGGGAGATGCGTCAGGAGCTGGACCGCCAAGCAGGCCCATCCGCCTCAACCCAAAGCGGAGCAGGGCATCCCTTTCTCAAAAGGGATCATGGAGGAAGTGATTCCCTCCCATGTCAAGCTACCAACCGTCGAACCCTACCACGGCTCTTCTGACCCGGATGATCATCTCAGCAGCTTCCGGTCAATAATGATGTTCCACGGAGCATCCGACACGATCCTCTGCCGCGCCTTCCCCTCCACCCTCAGAGGATCTGCCCGAACCTGGTTCAACACCTTGAAACCGGGTTCCATTGATTCATTTGACGAGCTGAGCCACCTTTTTATTGGCCAATTCATCAGCAGCCATCGTCACCGATGGAGATCTGACTTCCTCTCCGAAGTCAAGCAAAGAGAGGGGGAGTCCTTGAGAAATTATCTTGGCCGCTTCAACAAGGCCATGCTGGAGGTGGATCACCTCAATCATGAGGTGGCTATGTCCGCCTTAGCGGGGGGTCTCCAAGGAAAGCGACTTCTACCTGGCGATGGAGTCAGCTACCCCCCAAACCTCTCCGATATGATGGCCCTGGCAGACAAATACACCAGGGTCGAAGAGTCACGGAGAGTTGCCCGCGCTGAGCTGGCAAAGAAGAAGGAGCCCAAAGGTCCCGACATGCACCGACCCGCACGTCGGCCAAGTCCGCCTTGCCGCCAAAGAGCTCCCCCGCTGCCACCGCGGAATCGCTCCCGGAGCCCACCTAGGCGATTTGACTGCTACACTCCGCTAACTATGCTCCGGGCGCAGATCCTCATGGAGATAGAGCGCCAGCTCCCCCGGCCAACTCCTCTCCGAGGGAACCCGACCCGAAGGGACCCACCAAATACTGCCCTACCACTGGGAGCACGCCACGACACTGAGGAATGCTGGCAGCTGAAAAATGAAATCGAGAGGCTGATCCAGCGAGGCCGACTGAACCAATTCAGGAGGGCTCCCGAGCCAGGACAAGGGGGGACTGCCAGCCCAAACTTCAACAACCTCCTCCTCCACCAAATCCACTCGTGATCGGCCACATCAACGTGATTGAAGAGGCCGTCGGCTCGAGCTCCAGAAATGATGATGAGGGATCAGAGCCAAAGAAGGCACTAGTTGTATCCATCAATTTAAATAACTATGATGTAAGCCGGATCTTTGTTGACAGTAGAAGTTCGATGAATGTTTTGTACCTCGATGTGTTTGCCAAGATGAGACTACTCACGGAAAACCTTCGAGCTGTGGATTCCACCCTAATGGGATTCACAGGCAATGTCATCATCCTGGAAGGGGTCGTCACCCTGACAGTTCGCGCAGGAGCCTGGCCCCTTGTGGCCGCTGTTCACACGGACTTCCTAGTGACCAAACTTAGGTCCCCATACAACGCAATATTCGGCAGACCCGTCCTGATGTCCCTCAAGGCAGTTGTCTCCATCCCACACTTGTCCATGAAATTCCCCACCGGGCAGGGAGTCGGAGTTGTTCAAGGAAGTCAAACCATGGCTCAACAGTGCTTCATTACCAGCCTTCAGTCCAGAATGCTGGAGGTTGACGGGCTGGACGCTCGGGAGGATTTCGTCGAACAGCGAGGAGAACCAGCCGAGGAGCTGGAGGAAGTGCCGTTGGATGAGGCTCGTCCCGACCGAACCATAAAAATCGGGTCGCTGCTAAAGGGCGAACCTCGGCGCAGATTGATCGAATTTCTTCGAAGCAATGCTGACGTCTTCACCTGGTCCACCTCTGACATACCGGGGATCAGCCCCGAGGTTCTCGTCCATCGTCTCAACGTGGATGAGATGCACCGGCCCGTCAAGTAGAAGAAGAAGAGCTTTGCCCCGGAACGGCAGAAGGCTATTGAAGAAGAAGTTGATAAACTCATCAAGGCAAACTTCATCCGGAAGGTAAACTACCCGAGCTGGCTGTCAAATGTCGTCATGGTGAAGAAGTCGAACGGCAAGTGGCGGACTTGCATCGACTTCACCGATCTCAACAAAGCCTTCCCAAAGAACAGCTTCCCTCTTCCCCGGATCGACAAGCTTGTGGACGCCACCTCAAGTCATCAAATGCTGACATTCATGGATGCTTACTCCAGCTACAATAAGATCCAGATGGCTCCCGAGGATGAAGAAAAGACCGCCTTCATAACCGACCGAGGTACTTACTGCTACCGTGTCATGCCTTTTGGTCTTAAAAATGCAGGAGCCACCTACCAAAGGCTGGTTAACAAAGTATTCAAGGAGCAAATCGGTCGGAATATGGAGGTGTATGTCGACGACATGCTGGTTAAAAGCAAAGAAGCATCACAGCACGTCGAGGACCTTCATAGAGTTTTGCAACGCTCCGCAAGTATAGGATGAAGCTCAATCCAACTAAATGCGCCTTCGGCGTTAACTCTGGGAAGTTCCTCGGCTTCATGGTCTCCCAGCGAGGTATCGAAGCTAACCCTTAGAAAATTCAAGCTCTTCAACAAATGGCCCCCAGCATCTATTAAAGAGGTCCAGCGCCTAACTGGAAGGATAGCGGCTCTCAACCGCTTCGTGGCACGCTCGACCGAAAGATGCCTCCCCTTCTTCAAAACCCTCCGGTCGGCTAAGAACTTCCAGTGGACCCCCGAGTGTCAAAAATCATTTCAAGATCTCAAGAAGTACCTCGGCTCGCCCCACTCCTTAGCAGTCCAAGCCCAGGCGAGACACTGTTCTTATATCTAGCTGTTTCAGAGGGTGCCGTCTGCTCGGTGCTAGTCAGAGAGGAAAACAAGGTCCAGAAGACGATTTACTATATCAGCAGGCTACTCCGCGATGCGGAGACAAGATATAGCAGAATTGAAAAGATGGTGTTGGCCTTGATCACCTCAATTCGAAAGCTGCGACCGTACTTCCAGGCACATTCTGTGATGGTCCTGACTGACCAACCCATTAAGGCGGTGATCCACCATCCAGATACATCAAGGAGAATGATCAAGTGGGCCGTCGTGCTGAGCGAGCATGATATCCACTTTCAACCTCGCCCGGCCATCAAAGCTCAGGTGTTAGCCAATTTCCTCCTCGAGTGTACCATCCCGGAGGATGGCTCCACCCCTGATTCCCCCGAAGAACCTAAATCTGGTGCCCGGTGGCTCCTCCATGTCGATGGGTCATCTAACGCTCATCGCTCTGGTGCGGGCCTGGTTCTCACCAGCCGGAGGGGGCAACCTTTGAATATGGCATCCGCTTCTCCTTCCCGGCCTCCAACAACGAAGCTGAGTATGAAGCCCTGTTGGCCGGTCTCCAAATCGCCCACAACCTGAAGGTGGAGAAACTTAATGCCTTCACCGACTCCCAGCTAGTGGCAGGTCATGTGCGAGGAGAGTTTGAGGCTCGGGAACCAAACATGATCCGGTATTTTCAAGAGGTACGGAGCCTACTTCCCCATTTTTTCGAGTTTGAGATTACTCAGATTCCTAGATCCGAGAATGCCCGTGCCGACCTGCTGTCCCGATTGGCGACCGCGGAGTCAATGGGCGCTGAGCAAAAATTCCACCTGGAGACCTTGGAGAAACCCAGTATCACGGAAGCCGATCGAATAATGCAAGTTAAGGCCGAACCATCATGGTTCGATCACATTCTGAAGTACCTCAAAGAAGGGTCGCTTCCACCCGACCGGAGAGAGGCTAGAAATTAAAGCTGCAGGCCACCCATTATGTATTGATCGACGATCAACTCTACAAACGGTCCTTCTCCATGCCACTGCTCAGATGTCTTCGCTCGTCTGAAGCAGATTATGCTCTCCGAGAAGTGCATGAGGGGAATTGCGGCAACCATCTGGGAAGCCGGTCCCTATGTCACAAGGTGCTACGACAAGGCTACTATTGGCCGACCATGCAAAAGGATGCAGACAACCTTGTCCGAGCTTGCGACCCATGCCAGAGGCACTCGAGCATTCAAAGACTCCCCTCCGCCAGCCTGGTTCCTATATCCTCCGCTTGGCCCTTTACCAGCCTGGTTCCATAGCTCGGCTCTCTCCGAGCCTCCCATGATTCGGCTTCCCTCGAGCTTCCATAGCTCGGCTCTCTCCGAGCTTCCATAGCTCAGCTCTCTCTGAGCCTCCCATGGTTCGACTTCCCCCGAGCTCCCATAGCTCGGCTCTCTCCGAGCCTCCCATGGTTCGGCATCCCCCGAGCTTCCATAGCTCGGCTCTCTCTGAGCTTCCATAGCTCGGCTCTCTCCGAGCCTCCCATGGTTCGGCTTCCCCGAGCTCCCATAGCTCGGCTCTCTCCGGGCTTCCATAGCTCGGCTCTCTCCGAGCCTCCTATGGTTCGGCTTCCCCCGAGCCTCCCATGGTTCGGCTCTCTCCGGGCTGCCATAGCTCGGCTCTCTCCGGGCTTCCATAGCTCGGCTCTCTCCGAGCTCCCATAGCTCGGCTTCCCCCATCTACCAGATCTCATGCCGTCAAGGAGCTCTCCTAGCCATCGATCCCTTAACAAACAAGATACGGATCCTAACGGCCCCACAACGGCCTGATTCGATCCATCTCCGTATCCTAACAACCTTCGAACCTTCCAGAAGGCGCTCAAGATCCAGGTGACAGCCTATAAATACGACACTCCCAGATTCTCTCAGGTATGCGCTCGCTGCCTCTGGCTCACTCTCACTCTCTCTCTTACTCTTCCCCGCTGCTCGTCAACGCTCTCCCTAGAGCTCCCGATCGACCGCCCCTGGAGAGACTCCTCGGAGAGATCCACCTCTCCATTTTCTGTTGATCACCGATCCCCCCCTGACTTGAGCGTCGAAGGGTCTTCCGTGGAGGGCCACCCCTAACGCCTCTTGTGCGAGGACTTCTGTGCAGGTCCACTCCAGAAGGAAGCTCAGACCAGGAGATCGATCGCGCTCGAATCAAAGGACGGATCCCGACGGCAACATAAAGCTTTAAAAAGTCGTACGAACAAGAATTTTTTTTAGCAGCCTTCAATATTAAGTTAATTAGTATCATGAAGCGGTTGAAATATTAAACTAATTTTAATATATTTTTTTAAAAAAATTATCACTTTTGAAATGGACTCTTTATATTTTATGACTGAATTGACTCTTGGTATACGGCCCCCAAAGCAGCGAATTTTCCCGTGTCCTCGCACCAGACAAAAGGGTATTCAACAGGAAGATGGGGGAAGAATAAAACCAACACGTGGCACGAGGCGAATCCTCTCAAAAGCCAGGAGAGGAGAGAGAAGGTGTGGAGGCTAGAGACAACAGAGAGAATCCACGCAAAAGGCTTGGGTTGGAGCCTAGCTTGTACCTCAAGACTGATTTAGAAAGCGACCAACCCTCATTATTTGCAAAGCGAATTCGATGCAGTTCCATTCCCCTTTTCTTTCTCTTTCTATAAACTTCCTCCTCCTCCTCCTCCTCCTCTTCTTCCTGATGTTAGAGGAATCTTCTTACCTTCCAGCCCACATCCTCTAAAGCTTAGCGGTAGTAGCAGAAGGGGAGATTCCCGCCTCTCCCCTTGGCTTTCTCTCTCTCTCTCTCTCTCTCTCTCTCTCTCTTTAATATTCTTTGGGCTAAGGGATTGAGGGTTGGGCTGCTGGGCTCCTCCTTTGATGGCATGAGGCTGTCCTTGCTGGTCACTGTTAAGATATTCCTTGCTTAGGGTGTAGCCCTAATACAATAATGTTCTTTAGAGTCACACTAGATATTTTGTTCTGTCTTGCAGTCCTTGTGAATGCAAGGGTGCATGCCTCTGTGTGTGAAAGCTTGCAGTCTGTAGCTTTTGAAAACAAGGGAAGGCCCCCCCTTTCCTTTCAAATGGACTCTCTGTGCGTGTGCGGGTGTGCGAGGAAGAGGGGCAGAGTGACAGAGAGAATCTGTGCAAATCTTGTTTGAATTATTTGTAGTATATGCTTTTAAAGCTTTATCATTGGCTTGATTTTTTTTTTTTGAGTGGAAAAGGAATTGCTTTGATTAATCATACCAGAACCATGGCCCTCATAAAAATATTACTTTGACATTTATGAGCATCTTTTTATTAGTTTATTCAGTTTTAAATTCTTCTCCCTACTGTATATGGTTTTTTTTGGACAGAAGGTACTACAACAGAAACTAAATTTAGCGACGCGTCACTAATTTAAACCGGATTTCGTGATGCATTAGCAATGTAATTATGGCGTCGCTGCAAGTCTCAGAATGAATTTGTCGCAATTGCATCGCTAAATAGCGACTCTTAGCGACGCATTCTATTGCGTCGCAATATTGCGACGCAAGGACATTGCATTGCAATATTTAATAATAATATTTTAAAAATATTAGCAATGCAATTTCAGTCGCTAATGCGTCGCTAATTTTTTTTTAAAAAAATATAAAATATTAAAAATTAAAACGGTTAAATTTAATATTGCAAACGCATTCGATTGCGTCGCAATATTGCGACGCCAAGATGTTGCGTCGCAATATTTAATAATAATATTTTAGAAATATTAGCGATGCAATTTCAGTCGCTAATACGTCGCTAATTAATTTTTTTTAAAAAAAATAAAAATATCAAAAATTAAAATGGTTAAATTTAATATTGCGATGCATTCGATTGCATCGAAATATTGCGATGCATTCGATTGCGTCACAATATTGCGACGCATTCAATGTGTCGCAATATTGCGACGCCAGTTCCTTGCATTGCAATATTTAATAATAATATTTTAAAATATTAGCGATAAAATTTTAGTCGCTAATGCGTCGCTAATTAATTTTTTTAAAAATATATAAAATATGAAAAATTAAAATGGTTAAATTTACAAAAATATTGATCGAAACATTGATATTGATCGAAACACTAATATTGATCGAAACATTCATCATTAAATTTCCAAAATAATTAATATATTAAAATTTTGAAGTTTCCATGTACAACACATAAAAAGTAAAGAAAAAATACATCAAGAATCTCCACTATCACGATCACATGGTGGCTGAAAACCCTGCGACATGCGGCTAACCAAATCCCGCATGTGACGCATCTGCTCTCTTATGTCAGAGAGCTTGTGCTGAAGGACTTCCGTGCGCTGGTTGAACTCCTACTGAATCTCCTGCCGAATGTCCTACCGAACCTCCTCCGTAATAGATCTCCGAATGTCCTTTAAACGCTCGGCAGGAATATCGCTAGAATAGCGCGAACTGGAGGCCTGATGGGGAAAAATATCAGAAGCTCTAGTGCCCAGACCATAGACCCTACGGTCTCGCGGCTGGGCACCAACAGCCTCCAAAAACACACGTCGACTCTCCTTGTGAGAGTTCGACGGGCGGTCCCCATCAGTGGAGTCGACCTACGATGCCTGGGACTGAAGCTCCTCACTCGTGCCTTTGAATTATAAAATCAACATAAATGAATCAATATAAACTCTAAATAAAATTTAGAAATTAAACAATAAATATAAAGCTAATTTCTTACCGCAACCTCCGTGATCGTGTATCGACCCAGGAACCGTCCTTCCTGGTGTGTGTCGCCCTGAATAGACGAAACTCACCAGGATCTCTGCCCTCCTGCTCAGACTACAAAAGCAGAAGAAAAATATAAATGCAAGTATTTGTAAATGACTAAATTAGTATTTAAATTATTTATGTTTTCTTACCATACGACGTCTGTGCTCCTGAATCGAAATGGAACCCGCAGTGTGGCAGGAGAGCCGTGCCACGACCGCCCTTCTCAGATCGGCG